>WYDI02183607.1:31413-109523 GCA_009867235.2 Psittacus erithacus | reverse complement strand
CTGGACTTGTTCCAACAGTTCCATGTCCTTGTCCATGTCATGTTTATGAGTAGAGGAATTATTTTCAACACATTATTTGTAAGAAGTCCAAAATGAACTGATGCATTTAATTTGCCCAGGAAAAAAAAATAAAATTCTTTGGTCTGGATTAAACAAAAATGCAGAAAGCACTAGAAGAAAAGTAGTGGTGACCTTTTATTTAATAGTTCTCTGTATCAGCACTCAGAAAGGACATTAGAGACCAGAAGAACAACAATTCCAGCTTCCATACCCCAACAGAGTGCCCTGAGAAGGGCCAGGCCAACTGGAGACAAAGGTGTCTCCACTTCCATCTGTTTCACCAAGCAGCTGGGCTGCATGGCACTCTGTGACAGAGGAGAGAAGTTCAGGGTGGAGTCTGGGGAGGAAAAATATCTATATTTCACAAAAGTAGCATTTGGAATTGGTTTTTCCCTCATTCTCTTCCATTGCACTTACTCTAGCTTTTATAAAAAGGGGCTGGAATTTCAGTGTTTTGGTTTTGATGAAAATGCTCAGCATTGACTTTTTTCAGTGAGGAATAAACAATATTCTTTTTCTTTTGCCAACTCTGTTCCCCCATAACTGTGTACTGCAACTTGCAGGTCCCATGCCTGCATTTTCATAGCACAAAGCTACAAGTCATAACATACATAAATAATAGTTTGAGGCACCATTTTGCCAAGCCTAAACTTGAACTAGACTGGAAAGGACCTTGGAATGTTTTTAGCCCAATCTCCCGCCTGAAGCAGGGAGAGCACTGAATTCAGTCTGGATTGCTCTGGGCTTTGGTTAGCTGAACATTTGCAGGAAAGCAGATACCACAAGCAGCTGCCTGGGTTACTTGTTCCCATGCTGACTGTCCTTGTGACGAAAATGTTTTCCCTTACGACCGAGCAAAATCTTCCTTATTCCGTCTATGACCATTGTCTTTCATCTTCCTGACAGGCACCTCTGCAAATCCTGGCTTCTCAGTCTCTTTTGCCCTAGCACTGGAAGGTGCTATTTTGCTCCCCAAGCCTCTTCCTCCCTGTTCCCTGTTTCTTCATCCTTGTTGAGTCTAGAATTATATACAGTGGTTTTCAAAGCCATTCTCCCAAATTTCAGAATGTGAATAAGCTTTGTAAACAGGCATTTTTCCTCTTTTCCTGGCCATTAGCAATTGGAATAATTACTTAATATTGTTGAAACTCAGTATTCTACCCTGCAATGAAAAGACTTATAAGTTGTTCATACAAGTAAGTTTCCCACTGAGGTACTATCACCAGATCCCACATCAGCACAGAATCTGAAGGATTTATAGAGATGCTCAGCTCTTTCCTACAGAAAATTGTACTAAACAGACGTCTTCTGTGCTGATCCAAGACTACAGGGTAATGAATTTGCATTGAGCAGAACGACATGAGAGACAGATGATATTCGACTGATCCACTGTAATATGCTAATAGGAAGAAAATCACTTCAAAACTTTCTTTCAGTTTATGGAACAAATTTACATCAACATTTATAGCAACTGCCTGCTGAGAATATGGTTTAGATAGCCACAGGGCAAGATGAAGAACAGTCCATCTTAGAGGGCTGCAGGGAAAAGCAAGAATCAGAAATGAAAGCTAATATGAGAGAAGAAACCCAAACCACAACACCATGAAGAAACACAATAGACACTCAGCAGACATACCCGGAGCATTTAAATTAGACATGTATTTATTTGTAAGATTTCTTACATTATTTGACCATTAACATAGATGGTACAGTTATAGCTTTGTACATTTTATTTCACTACATGTCATAATGCTGTAAAATGACTTAAAAATAAAATACTTCCAAGATTTATGATATTTTTTCATATATTAATGTTGAGATATCTGTTGTGCTAGTCATGAATGCAGAAGAAAATAGTCTTTGTGTTAAAGCAGTTACAGACTAATGATGTGAAGATACAGATGCCGTAGCTCTACACAGAATCATCTCTGGAATGAAGCCCTAAACAGATAAAATAGGGGTGACAGAAAGGCATTTTCTTCCCACACAGAAGTCCAAGATAAAGCTGTGAGAATCACCATTGTTTTCCTGTGTGCTTTGACAAAACATGCGCAGTTTCGCAAAGGGAAGCATTTTGTTCTGACCAGCAGCAGGGAAACCCTCAGGGTGAGAGAGCCATTTGTCACACAGAAATGGTGAGAAATGTTTGCATATAACCTTTAATTAAAACTGCTGCTCTTACCCTGCTGTTGGTGGAAGCCATAAGGGTGACAAATTAGCTCTCTTGCAACCCAAACAGTACGGGTGCTAACCGCTAGAGATTATGAAGCAGTAAGACCGGAAGAAACCTAGTTTATGATCTTGCATAGGGATCCATGTAAATGATCCCATCTTTTCACACAGCTGTCACAGTTCTCAGAAATACTGTGATTATAAAGCCAGTAAGGCATGTAGTTACCCATATACATCACTACAGATTTGGCTCTAAATTACAGTGATAATATAAACACAGGTCCTGGTTAGCTCTCTAGCAAGTTTTTCGCTGGCAAATGCTTGTTCAGCTCCTAATTTCACTGGGGTTTGGCAGGGAAAAGGGATTTCACTGCAAGACATGTGCTGGAGCTTGCATCTCAGTTGCTTTATGCCACCCTGAGGATCTCGCAGGGCTCTCCGAGAAAGTGCTAGCCAAGGTGGGCAAGGGTAAGAAGACTAAGGGGGGCAAATATCTTTAATCTGCTGCTGCTGGAAACCACGGAGACTAGAAGTGCACAGTGTTTCTAAGTGGGGGGGATAATCTGTTCCCCAGCACTGGGAATTCCCATTGCACTCTTTGGGCTGTTACTGCATACAGTTTTAAAAGCAGACAAAGTGGGAGCCAAAGAGGAAAGTGGTCTTGTCAGAGGTTACAGAACAAATCAACACAAGGGATGGAAAGAGACTTACTCCTCAGCAGTCTATTGATTTTTTAACTGCTGGACACATTTGGCTGCTTAAAGAGTCATAGGGCTCAAATGAGATACAAGAACAAATAATTCACTACAGGCCTCAAAGATGAGAAATTTTTGGCTGTGCATCTTTCCTCCCCTACAATTTCTTTTCTCTATTATTTTACCGGAAGATGGTGAAAAATGATGTAGAGATAAAAAATCCCAACCTTACAGGATTTTGTCTTCATCAGTGGAAACATGAATATATGAAATAACTCATGATTATCCATTAAAATATGAAGGATGTCAGTGCATTACCTAAACACAGACATCTCGGCTTACTTGGGTATCTCACCTGGTCTTCAGCTGCCACTCCAGAGTGAAGCACAATTCCTGTAGGTCTTCTGTCTTTTCTTCTGGCCTTGTTTGTCACCTCAGAAATGTATGCATATGCAAATAAAGCTTCATTCAAGGAGTGGTTCTCTGTTTCAGGCCCGTAAACAGTTGGGTTTGATATTGCTGTTGTTAGTTCTTGCTTTTAGTTATGTTTACATCTTCTGTGCATTAGGATGTAAGTGATTGCCCTTGAGTTCACATGTACTTTCATGAACAATAGTGTGTGCAAAATTCAAATTACTAGAAAAACCACTTCCTCTCTTTTTGTTCATCTGTCATGTTTGTGGGTAAGGCTGATCTTGGAAATGGATTGGTGCAGCTGGTCTGCTTGGGAAAAAAGACTTAAGTATTAGAATGAATTACTGATTATATCATCTGGAGGAAAGAGGCTTTATTTCTCCGGAAACTATTAATCTCTGTTTTAAGCAGATCTCTTTCTCAGAGGCCTAATATGGGATACTGTATATCTGGAGGAACTAAGAGGAAAATGGGACATCTTCCTCTTCTCTATCAAATTTAAATTATGCTTAAAGAATTATGCAGAAAGAGGATACAGATTTCAGTAACTCAGTGACTCATAAGTAATAATGAGGAGTCTTCCTCTGACCTTCCAGAGGACAAAATCCATATCACAGTGTCAATGGGGCTGTTGGGAGCCTGATGGCTGAGAAGAAGGCTTCTCGGTCCCATTGCCAGAAGAACGCCTTAGGCAGAAGGAAGTGATTTTGGCTCATGATTTAAAAGTAAATTGTCTCTGAAGCTGGAGACAGGGATACTTGAACCCTTTGACAGGCTGCAAATACTGCTATTAAATAAAGCAACTTCCAAAAATCTGTGTTGGAGACTAAGGCAAGATTTTTAAAACTTTGAAATTCTCAGAAGTCATCAGGACTGTGCAATTTCATCTGAATTTGGATCAGTATCTTATAGTGTTGAGATTATGTTATTAAAAACCTAATTTCTGCACCTCAAGGGCTGCACATTATGTGTCTGAATGAGGACAGCTTTCCCATGTGCCATGCCACTGACAAGCAGAGCTAGTCCTTGCTGGTCTGGAGCCTCCTCCTGCCACATTTGAGCACTGTGCCACCCTGCTGGGGTCTGTTACTAAAAACTGCTCCACCAGCTCCCTCTGGAAAGAGAAAATGTAAATCATCATTTTCCCCTCTGATCCGTGATGTGCAGGGTTTCTCTGCATGAACACTGCCTTGAGGCTGAAGGTTATTGGAAGCCAGTAGGGAAGAGACTGCACATGCACATCTCCAAGAGCATCACAAAAGATTGTGTTGGTGCTGCCTTCTTACGCGCAGGCCAGATCTGAGTCACAGATCTCCCAAGGCAATTGAACTCTAATGAGCACCACCCAGTTATGAACTTTCCTAGACACAGTGAATCTGTGAAATGGGACCACGTTGAGGAGAGAAGTGAAGAGAAGGGCAAAGTTTTAAGAGTTAGAGAAGCTTTTGGTTCAGTTTGGATCACAGCTCATAAAAGGAGGGTCAGACTGCTTATAAGATGATGGTTCATCAGAAAGTTTGCTCATCTAGAAGCCCTCAGGGTGTGCTACAGCTCCAGATCAGTTGTGAGTCCAAAGCTGACCATAATAAAGGAGATGATGGGCTTTCCTTACCAACTGGC
Organism: Psittacus erithacus; assembly: GCA_009867235.2. Lineage (NCBI taxonomy): Eukaryota > Metazoa > Chordata > Aves > Psittaciformes > Psittacidae > Psittacus > Psittacus erithacus. Next base: position 104,562 of record WYDI02183607.1, on the reverse strand, counting down.
GTTATCAAGACCCATACAGTCTCACAGCAGACAACACACCCTATCACTTGACATCCACGACTGTTGATGGCCCTGGGACCTGAAATAATATTATTTTAACTTCAGTGGAGCTTTAAAATGAACTCACAATATATAGCAATGATAAAATTCTTTTTTTTATGCTAGTTATTAACTAAGAATATTTTTCACTGGAGGTTTATTTTGCCAAAACCCTCTGAAATTACTCACACCAGTGAACTATAATGTAGGTAAAGCTCCATATAAATGATTTGATAGGGAACTAAGAAATAACAAGACGGCAAAGCTTGAAGAAATCACTCGCTCTTTGATTGGATTTGAAACCCCCACAGGTGACTCAGTTGATTTGCCAGAAAATGTGGATCTTAAAAACAGGCCAACAAAAAAGCAGAGCGCACCGTCAGCCTAAACCAGAAGCCATGCCTGGAAGTTTAACACACAAAGTTTTAGCACATTGTCAGCTGTGACTGACTGAGGTTTTTATTATTCTGCACTGCTCAGGGGTCTCTTTTAATTAATATCAAACACTGTGGAACAGAAGGAAATACATTAAAAAGGAAATTATTATTTTCCCCCCCAGCTGTTATTGCTGGATGTGCCATATTTTTGAGTAGTGATTATTAATAGAATTCTACACTGTAATTCTGATGCTCTACATCACATAACTTAAGAGGCAAAAATGGTCTGGAAATGAGGGCTCAGGTCTGGGCAACAAGATTATTCATTAGTCTCTTCCACAGTGTGACCCCAGGGACACTACTTCAAGTTCCCTGGCCCTCAGGTAAGGTAATAACCACTTGCTTCCCATGGCCACTATGAGGTTTATTTAATAACTGAGGTTTGTCTCAGGTCTGCACTTTTTTTTTTTGGTGCTGTAAACTCAAGCGTACAACTCCCATTGTACAATGCCTGAGAAGGAAGGTTACAGCATCAGAAAGGAAATCTCCCCAGTGCCTGCAGGCACAGGGACACTGGTCTGGTCTCCAGGCCAAAAAGGGCTTGAAGAGGCCAAGGCAAAAGAATTTGACTTGCAGACAAGAAAGACTTCTGTGAAGAAAGCCAGGAAAGGGATGAGTGCTGCCTGACAACTGGCCCATAGCCGAGCACCCTGTAAGAGCAGGAACCTGTCTGGCACATGGAGATAGATGCTTTTCACTTTGTGGAACCTCAGCAAGGGGCATTGCAAAATATCCTCATTGAAAGGATGAGTGTATGCAAAATATACCATAGAGTGAGACATAAAGTGTGGAAGAGAAAGGAGAAAGGTAAAGGGTAACTTTCCCACTATGGGTAGGTAATCACCAGTTTCATGACACATGCGCACCTCAACTGTCTGCAAGTGATGCATGTGCACTCTCTGTGCCCTGTGCACCCTCTGTGCCCTATGCACCCACAGACATCTGAAAGCAGTGCCGTCCTAAAACAGAACCTGCAAGTCTTTTGAAGAGATAGAAAGCAAGAATGGGTTTCTGAATTCTGGTATCGAGTTTTGAGGACAGAACCACACAGGAGACTGGAGCCATGGCCAGAATCCAAGCACTTCATTATGTTGTGCCATTTCCTGGATAAGAAGCAATTAAAATGCAGCATTTTGTGCTGTTCCACTGCAGTGTAGCCATTAAGCTTCAATTTGAAAGTAAGGGTCCTATTTGGCAAACAGAATATTTGTTCTAGTTGCACAAAAAGACACCACAAGACCACACACATTCCCTGGATTCCCAGCATGACACTTTGGAAAATCTGTGTGTGCTAAAATCATGAGGTCTGATGAGTTTATGTAGGTTGAGTATCTGTAAATACCATAAGCCAGGTTTACATTTACTGTTATTAGACTACTAATGTAATAACAAAGCATTCATGGGGTGTCCACCAGTAGAGTTGCCCCTAAAATGAATGAGGATCACAGATCTTTTCTATGATTTCTAATTTTTCTATGATAATCTAATAAAGCCATATTTTTTTTGCACACCAATGTTATTTGGGAAACACAACTCTCAATGCCCTTAACTGAAAAACACCTTATGACCTGAAATGTGTAGGCTCAGTGAACATAGAATCAGCAGTTTCCTAACACAGGCTTTATCTCCTGATTAAGGTTGGAAGGACCGGCACAAAAAAATGGAGACTTTTGACCTGGGTAACCTGTGACTCAAGTGCAAGCACTGTAGAACAGTGGGAGAGATGCAGTACAGGAAAACAGCAGGGCTCCTAAGATTGCTTGTGCGAGAAGGCATTGAAGCCATGGAAAAATCCTAGCAGAAAAGAAGGAATGAAGAAGCAATGTGCAAAAACTTTCTCTTGCAGGCCCAGAATTTGGAAGAAAGAGAGAGCATATATAATTTGATCTAAGAAAGGTAAAGGGAAGTTGCACAAGGTCTGAAATGACCAAAGAAACCTGAACTCATGGTACCATGAAAAGGGACTTCCAAAGGAAAAGTCACAGGAATACTCAAGACAAGTGAAGATGAGTAAGGATGTGGGCAGGGTTTCTTCAGACAGATCCTGTATCTCCTTTGCTGGCAAAAACCACTTTGCAATTGTTCAGTTTTTCTAGTCAAACAGCGTGCTGGGAGCAACTAATACAACCCAGTGCCATCCTCTTCTCTCTCTTCTTAACCTCACCCACTTCTATATTTTGCAGAGGCTCAGAATGACTCTGAACCTTGTGGCTTACTTTGTCTTGAGGAGTTAGATTAAAAATGAAGGGGTGAAGGGAGGAAAGCTTTGAGTAATGGAGTTGAAGTAATGGGGTATTTTGAGATAGTGGCAATGAGAACAACAGACAAATACCCCAAGCTCCGCCACTTCCTGCAGAAAGTGGCAGACAGGCTCTACATGGGAGAGGTCCACATCTGGAGTCTTTGGAGAACCTCAGAATCCTTGTGTGCTCACTGTGTCCACAATTAGGAGATCAGTCAGGGCTGTAACAACTCTTAGGTACTTCATTTTCTTGTTTGTTTGTTTCTTTGTGCGTTTTTCTGGAGTGCAGCAGTATAGGAAATGCATTGGGATGGGATCTTTGACTTTGAACATTCACAACTTTATCATTCTGAGCAACCGATCTGCAACAGGCCAGTTGCGATTTAGGTTTATGACCCTTTCTTAGATGGGAGTGGGAGTTTTCCAGGTAATGTGATCTATAATTTATTGTGCTCAGATGATCAAGGGAAAAGCATTCATTTTTATAACTTGCTCATTACTTTAAATGCTTTCTCTTTTTCCTCCCAGTGCTACTCTGCCAAATGTATAGAGCTCTTGCAGATAATGGTTTATTTGCAGAGGGTATCGACATCAGTTACAGAGAAAAACAAGAGACTGTATGGACGTTATACTGAAAGAAGACAAAGCCATAAATAAACACATCCCTCAACTTCCATATATCAAGAGGGAAAAAACTAACGATACTGCAGACATTTAAAGCAGAAAACATGCAGACTTTCAACACTTCTACGAGCTTATAGTACTTTAAAAAAATACCTACACTCTCCTTTACCACATCCAAAGAGAGATGTTCAGGATCAGCAAAATGAAGGCGGGAGAATCTATCCATCCTTACATTAAGTAAACAGAAAGAAGTCTACGACATCTATGACATCTTGTATAGCCAAGTTTTAGGTGTGTCATTGACTGCTGCTCAAAGGGCTGTTGCTGTGTTGCTGATTACATGGCACATGGCAGCAGCTGTCCCCCTCCCAGTACAATGCAATCAGAAAATGCCCATGGTGCTATTTAGTTAGCTATTAAATTCAATTTAATTTTCATAGTGCTGCATATCTGTGAGTTGGCTGTGCCCAGGGACAGGAAATAAATGGTGCACACTGAGCGGAGTTTTAACAGCTCAGAAGGGGAAGCTGGAATAGCTGGGAAGGTACCGAATGGCGCTTGGCCTGTTCTTCCCCAGGGAGCAGCATCATGAAGGGTACACCCCTGCTGGGCTGTAGGAATGTGCAGTGATTTGGATAAATGACTTTAGGAAGACACAAAGTCAGAAATTTAATTTCAGACATCTCAAATGTAAGCATCGGGAACTGGGGAGAGTGGCAAAAGCCCATTTGCAATGCAGAAAGCAGCTCAGGAAAGCTGCAGGCTGAAATGCTGGTGATGCTGGTGAGGACAGCAGGACACCTCTGCAGCTCCAGTGGGAGACAATTTCAGCCCAGAGCAAGGAACAACAAGGATGGGCTGAGCAAGCATGGAGCAGCCAGCAGAGCCGGGCAGAGGCAGGTGGGTTGGAGGAAAGCTGTGCAGCAGCTGTATCCTCTATAGCTGGATGTGTAGCATCCTGTCATATTTCTGTCTCTAAATTAATTCAAATAAATGGGTGTAATATTATACAGGTTGGTGCATGGCTCTATTTCTGTTTCTGTTCTCAGTCCAAGTTAAACATGTTATTACATTTCAGGGAGGGTTTTTACTTTAAGAACCTCTAGAAGGTGTAATTGTAATGATTTCCAGCTACTGCTGCCTTGCCTTTCTGCAGAGCTGTGCAGAATCCCTCTGTTCAAAAAGACTTTCTGTCTACCAGGTTAAGAGCAGCACATGCAGGGTTCAATACCAGTGCTTGCACAGGAGTCCTGTGGATGTGTGGGAACATGAAGAAGGTGACAAGTAAAGCAGGCACCTGTAACAGTGAATGCATCTCTGCTTCCTAAATCTCAGAGGTTCTGCTTACAAATGAAGGCATTTAAGGAATTCAGTCTAGATTTGCCCTTAGGTTAAGAGTAAGATCTGACATCCTTACTGAGGCAAGTCAAATTTTGTCATTCCCCCATGATAAATATGTATTATCCCATGTTTGATGAAGTCCAGCACTCAGGCCTACAGGAAGGATGCAATTTCTGATTTTCTCACATCTGAAGTTAAGTCTTTTTATTTCCAAAAATCTATTTGTGAAGAGTTTCTTGGGTTACAAAGCTCAAATCAGCAATTCATAGCACGCCGAGCTTTACAGAGCTTCTCTGGTGATGTTAGTGTGACTCTTGGCTTGAATAACTGCTACATTAGGAGAATCAGGTTTGAAGAAATGTTGACAAATCCATTTGGTTCTTTAGTCTTCAAGCCAAACTTTGTGATGCTCACATGGTCTCATACGTGGTTTCACATTTTCCTCCTGCCCAGCTTGCTCAGTGCAACTCAGCTGACAACGTCCTATTAGGAAATGTCTCTAAATAACTTGTAAATTTGTAGCTGGGCTGTCAAAGGATTTGGACTTCAAGAGATCAGTTAACACCCTTTGCTGAGCCAAAGAGAGCCTGGAAATCTTGCATGTCATCAAGCTTACACAAAAAATTTTCCCAAAATCACTAATATGTTTGCCACAAGTCTCAGATTTCAGGGGTTTGAATGCAAACCCATCCTGCCTTTGAAAGCAGCAATGAAAACCTGTATTCTGCCTCGCTTAGAAAACATCTTCTAACTCCTCACCTGCCCCAGTCTCCAGAGCCTGGTGGAAGCCTTGCTCAACAGGAGTTGAGAATGTAAATGTTGTGTAAGGGAAATTCATGCTTAGCTGAAAAATAGTAGAAGTGAAAAAGGAAGGTTAAAAAAAATCTCATATATACTTGCATCATCCTACTCTAATTTATCTAATATGTGTCTGTCAAAACTGTCTTTCCCAGCTGTCAGTCTAAACATATCACTCATCTCCATGGATATTAACTTCCCCTGCACACTCTGCTATGTTCAACTTCTTTTCATTTCACCAGAGCAGAATAGTTTTTTCTCTGAAGATGCCTCCTATTCTACAGATATTCTTTGTCAGTAATGATACACTGGTCTTGCTCTTCAATTCCCTAGCTGCCATCACTCCTTTTTGTCCATTTTGATGGAGAAAGACCTCAGAGCTCCAGGTCACAAAGTTGTTGTTTGTGTCATAGTTAGTCTTCCATAACGCCAAACAAGAAAACATTACACATGTCAGGGGAGATGTTTTCGTGTCCATTCTCAGATATATGTCTGTATCTAAATAGAGCAAATATTTCTTCCCAAAAAACTCCGCACAAATAATGCTTCATTTCTGATTTTTCCAGTGTATTTTATCTTCATTTGGACGTAAGCCACTTCGGGGAGAAGCTGCTATTATGATACAGACCAGAGAGTGTTAGTGATGGGAGAGAAATTGTAAGTAATAGAATAATAATAGGAAAGTGTAGAGATGAAACTGTGATACCAGAAAAAGCCTTTGCTCCACCCAAAGAATGCTTTTTGTCACCCCTCCTCAAGCTATTTGTTTTGGATAAGAGCAGGAAAATCAATTTGAAGTTGAATAGCAAAACCAGAATATTTTTTCCTTACACAGCACCCAGGAACTAATTCAGAAGGAAATACTTTACAATTATATCATTCTATATCAATTTATGTTAAATATTCTAATGGAAAATATTTAAATGTAAATTGTGAATGTGCCTGGAAATCATATCTGCTTTCCTAGAAGAAAGGGTGCTAGACATACATATGATGGAAAATATATCTTCTTACCTTTATAATCAGAAATAAATGGCCACTTTGCTTGGGAAGTTGTTCATTATTGTCGAGGGGATAATGAAGTGCAGTTTCCTTTGCAATATCCAGTGGGAACACAACTTCAGCTCTTTAGTTCCCCATTCCCTGCAATTTATGGCATCTCAGGCAATCCAGCTTCCACTGGGTAAAGCAGTTCAGCTGAGCTAATAAATGCTGCCCTCACTTTATACAAACAGTGCAATGAAATTTACTTCCCCAAAGCACATCAGGTGTGATCAACAGCATCTGCTGTTTCTAATGACTGTGTTCAAAGAAATAAAATGAGTCTTAAAAAAATGATGTGTTTCATGGTAGGCCTGTTGCTGTGTGCAAAAGATCTCAGGGTCTAAAAGAGACCTTAGAGCAGCCTTCCAGTACCTAAAGGTAGAAATCTGGAGAGGGACTTTTTGCAAGGGCAAGTAGTGACAGGACAAAGGGGAATGGCTTTAAAATGAAAGACAGGAGATTTAGACAACACATTAGGCAGAAGTTCTTCCCTGTGAGGATGCTGAGGCACTGCGACAGGGTGCCCAGAGAAGCTGGGCTGCTCCATCCCTGGCAGTGTTCAAGGCCAGGCTGAACGGGGCTTGGAGCAACCTGGTCTAGTGGGAGGTGTCCATGCCCATGGCAGGGGGTTTGGAACTAAAAGATCTTTGAGAGCTCTTCCAACCCAAACCGTTCTGTGATTCTGCGATTCTAACCTTGTCTGTGTGTTCCCACTAAGCTGTGCTTCTGAGGCAGCAATTAGCTCAAAATGTTAAAGGCCACCCTGCTGACATGACAACAACCTTGATGCACATTCACATCCTTCCCAAGGTTCCTTTGTGGAGTTGTTAACTCTATTCCACCTTGTTTCTCTGAGACTGTGTCGGTCATCTCCTCTCTCACCATGGGCAAGCCCTGCTTGCACATGGAGACATCCATCTGTTGCTTCCAGACATCACCCTGAAGAAATTGGGTCTTTTACCAGAGCCCATGAAAGTCTGCCGTGTTGGCCATCAATAAACTTGGTGAGGACCTTGGATGTTCTTTGGGATGACTTTATCTGCTGGAGCTTTGCTCTTTTCTGGGACAGTTTCTGGGGAGATGAAGCAGAGATGGTAGCTTCATTTCTGTCCCTTTTCCTTCTTCCCCCACTCTCTCTGATGTGAGGTCCTTTGAGGAGCTTGTCCTGCTCCCTGTGGCGCAAGCCAACACCAGTAAGGAGAAGGGAAGTCCTCCCTGTGTTTGCAAGAGCTGGTTACCCCTCACATCAGCAGCACTGTTGCACTGACACTGCCGCAGCAACCATGTGGAAACCCTTTCCATACCATTCTGATGTCTTAGTACATCCAGGCATCCCTTCCTGGTGCTGGGGAAATGGACTCCCCTGGGAAGGTTCTCCTTCTCCATGGCTCACAGAGGGTCCTTGGAAGGCAACTTGCTGAGTGGGGCATTCCCAGCTCCTAACTATGTGGTGTTGGTCACCCATCATGCCGACGGGTGCATCATCACTCCCCTTTGCTCAGTGGGAGTTTGTTCAGATCCAATTCAAGGTTAGGTGAAATGAGTGAAACCACGTCATGGCCAACAGAACAGCTCTGAAAAAGGTGGAAATGTGTGTCTGTAAGTGCTCCGCTCTGAAAGATGATTTATTTGTTTGTGGGGCTGAAGCCTCATTTGTTCATTTGCTTTATTTTGTGCTTGTTGCTATCCGAACATCCCACTGAGGAGGAGGAAGGGTCAGAGAACAACCTGTCACCTTCGCTGAGAGGAATGAAGTGTTTGTCCAGTGAATCTTGTTGATTGCAATCTACTGGATGATTTCTGTGTGCTTCACTTTTAATTAACTACCATACATTTTCTTGGGATTAGTGACTTGTCAGCATTTTTGGGAGCTGGTGCTAGGAAGTTTAAATAATAACAGCATTTATCTTCTGCATGGACACATTATAGTTTGGCTGATAAAGATAAGTGAGGAGTTACAACAGTTTTTTCAAAGTCTAGGAGTGAAAGGTAGGAGAAGAATTTCTATTTTTGTATAGTTATAAGAATAATTTCATCTATTAATTATTAGTTCCTTGGACTAGCAGATATAAGAGAACCAAGTATCTTTCTCATAAGTTAATCCAGGAAATAAGTTTTCTGTTCTGCCAGTCTTTACACTGCCAATTCCTGGCCTTAGTTGCTGACTGATCTTCTTATCCCTTCAGACACAGAAGTTCTGACGCGGAGAGGAAGGATTTAAGCCACCATCCAGAGAGGCACATCAGTAGCTGCTGAAGTTCATTCTTGTTTGAGGCCAAATTTACACCCATCCTCTCAGCAGGCTCCAAAAGACTCTTAAGTCTCACAGAGAGGGGCTTCACCAGGAGGCAGACAAATTCAAATTAGAAAGAAGGTGCCTCTCTCCTTGTCGCCAATCCATAAATAATAACAGTGCTGGTGGGGAACTGTCGCTGCAGCTGCCCTTTCCCATGTGAAACTGCCAGCTCGTTCCAGGGCACCTTTCTGGAAGGGAAAGTGCTGGGCTGAAAGCAAGGCATGGTGACACTGCCTTCAGGCTGGAAACTCTGATGCTGGAGTGGCGTAAGTCACCCAGCCTTAGCATGTCTGAAGCTTTGCTGCTGCAGTTACAGTTCTGAGCATTGTATATGGGAATAGGGTGGTGGGGGGGAGGCTACATAAAAATGATTTCGACAGATTTTGTGTGTGTTTATCTATGGAAGCATGGGGACAAGCCTTATCAAAGATCCCAGGCATGGTGCACAGCTGCATCCAAAGGCCGAGAGGCGCTACTGCTTGAGCAGTGCTTTCAGACCAGATCCTCCATGTAAACCAGAACACTTTCCTTGAAGATGTGCTGCTTTATCCCATTTGAGGGATGGGGGCACTGAAGCAAAATCCTTGAGAGCTGCTGGGGGCCAAGATTCCTTTTTCTGTGAAGTCTGGTCTGCAAATGAAGAACATCACTGGAAGAGATTTTTAAACAACTGCATTAAACCTGCCTCCATTTCTGGACTGAAATGTTTTCCAACAGCTTCCAGTCCTTGCAGCTGATCATCATTTGAAATTGTGGGGAGACAGGGAGGCATCCCTGCAAGAATCAGAGCAGACCAAATCTGTGTGTGTCCAGGATTGGGTAGGTGAGGAAACAAAGGAAATAGCTTCAGATTGAAGGTGCATGTTACTTTTTATTATTTAACCTTTCTGTAATACACTGACACTTCTACATACCATGTATTAAAGTGGCTTCTCATTTCAGGAGGGATGTTGATGCATGGAAATTTTGTTTGGTTTTTATCAAGAAATCATTGCAATTAAACTGTTGACCAAAAAATTGCGAAGAAAAATTAATGCTCTTCAGCATCTATTAAAAACCCCGCTAGAATACCAGTTCACTCGAAAATAAAAATTACCGCCTCTTCTGAACAATGCAGCACTAGGTCCCGTTTATTTGTACTGTGGCAGCACCTAGAGGCTTTGCACAGAGATGTCACTGCATTACAGAGCTGAGCACTGTCTGCAAACACACACAGAAATATAATCCAATAGTCATTGTCTTGAGCACCTGAATATTTAAACATTTGCATCCCATGAGACTTCTTAGGACCCCCCTGAAGAGGAAGATTCCTGAAATTGCCATTAATCTATTTCTTTGGTAAGAAATGGTTATTAAATGGTTATTGTTATTTGACGTTAATAGCTGATAAGTGTTAAGGAACTGAAACAATTACAGAACTCAAAAAATCAGCAGCAAGTATGTGGCTTGAACTGGTGGATAATTAATTATCTCTAATGAAAGCAACTGAGGGTATATGTTTTCTGCCTGGCAGTGAACACAGAATGCTTGCTGCCTACTCTGTTTTTTTAACAGAAAGAAAGTGATCAATTTAGTGCTGGATGCAATGTGCCTATACCTGAGCTTCTCCTTTCAGTTGTGGCTCAAACACCCCTATCTGTTCTCTGAGTGAAGCCAAAGTGCTTTCAATGGCTGAGTTTGTTTTACTTTGTCCATCTTCCTCTTGGTAATGTCTACAGGAGAAAACTTTGCTGTGTGTTGGCAATTAAATGTGGCAGATTTAGAAGAGAAATCACTAAGCTGTGTAAGAAGAAACTCCATTTTTCTAACTTTAAACTCAGCACTGAAGGATACAGCTTTGTCAAGGCTAACCTAGCGTTGTACAGTGATTTGGATGGATTGGGATGTAAATCTTTAGGAGTTCGCAAAGAATAGAGCACAAACATGGAAGCAGTAAAGTAGTCAATGGCAAGCACTGCCAGTATTTGTAACCTTGTCTCCTCCTGGCTTGTGCTTCTGTGATGTGACCACTGAGACAGAGTGGGGGGAGGACCATCAAACAGATCCCGACTTTGTTAACTGAGTCCAAACCTTGATTTAAACAACAGCAGTAGTGCTGCTTAGGAGAAGTACCGAGTAGTCATGTGGTGCATACATAGCAAACAGATTTATAGCATTTTCCCTCTAGCTGCTATTAGTAAGAAAATAAAGGCAAGATTGCCTAAATACAAAAGAGAAATTTAATCTCCAGCTAACCATAGTGATATATGGCTGGGAGAAATGCAATCCATCTGTGCTTTCTCTGACAATGCTTTCCACCATTTGTTTTAGAGAAAGACATAAAGTTCTTATAATGCATCTGGATGGCTATGAAATACTCTGGCTACTGTGTGAGAGAGAGAAGGTATCTCTCTCCAACTTCTGTCAGCAATGCTTCTTGAAACATGAAGATTATCTCTTGTAATCATTATCCTGCCTAGGACAGCTGCAGGGTCCCTGTTTAGTCAGGGACTGGATGTGCTGAAACCTGGAATAGCTGCCCTGGGTAATATAATTACTCCAGGTTTTCTCACAAAGGGAAAGACTTGACCGCAGATTAACTATGGTTTTTTTATGAAGGTGCACTGTGACTTTTCTCCCATCTCAAAATGTTGGCTGTAATATAAGGTAAACATGGTGTAAATTCCTTTTTGCTCATTCCAGATTAGTTGCTTTTAACTTTGATAGACTGTCTCCTTTGTTCACTTTCTGCAGAAAAGGGTAAAATGTTGCGGCCTTCTCTGGTGCATTTGCAATACTCCTCTTACACTTCTCACTTACATGTAAAACTAAACCTAGGATTTGGCTTGGAGCATGCCTGTGATACCCTATCCGCCCAGTGGCGAGAGTCTGTGCAGTACAGCTGGCCTGCCTGGCCTCACTTCATATCCGAAGAGTGGAAGCACAATGATCAGTGAAGAGCATTTCCCAAGGGAAATGCTGGTCGCATCCCACTCCTCTTGTCATTTCTATCTCAGGTTCTGGACATGTAATGGGGAAGCATGCCTGTCCCCACCCGCTGGTCCATCCCATCAGGACACCATGCAGTGAACATCAACTGAGAAGCTTCTCTGGACTGACTATTTTTTCATATCTCAACATCTACAGGGCAGAGAAACCCTCACAGAGGTGTTTAAAAAGCTGTACCTTTTGGCAGCAGGACTCAGCAGCAGACTTAAAGATTCTCTTAATACCTTCAAAGAAAGAGAAAACAATGAAAAGAACAGATTTGGGTTGACACTGTCACGTTCAATAGGCATTTTTTGCCCCCTGAAGATTCTAAGGGCTGCTCCCTTGCAGGTTTAATCTCAATTAGTTCCTTAACGTATGCACGTAATTAGTGTCTTTTAACTAAACAATGTATATGCACAGACTAGATTGTTTTAATTATTATTCTAACAAAGAGCTATAACCTGAACTTGCTATTTCAGCTCAGGAGAGGAAATTAAAGGTAAGCACAAAATGTCTCCAAGCAATGATCAAAGAGAATCCTTTGTGCTTTTCTTCTGGTGTTAATTAATACTGCATAGTCGGTCTAGTTTGCACTGACAATTTCATTTTGGGAACGTCGGGGCTTGCATAAGATTAAAAGCTAATTTTAAACATACTTGGATTAACCCAGGCATATGCAGCTATTGCATAATTCAGAAGGCTAGTTCTTCTAAGTCACTAGGCATGTCCACTTGATTTCTAACTTGAAAAATGAGGCTGGCCATCTTGCAATGGAAACTTCCCTCCCCAGGAGTACTTTGTACGAATGACACTCCCACAGCAAACAAGGTGAAGCATGAGACAGGTCTGGAAAGGTTTGCTCAGGCAAAGACAAACACGCAGCTTTAGTGCAGCCAGTAGAACCCTGAGTAGAAGCTTCAGCCTTTATTTCCCTGTCCTTTCACTTTTTGAATCTCATTTCTTAGGCAGCATCAGACTAGAAAAGGACCCAGTTTGGACTCAGGGTGAGATTTACTTGATGCAGCCAAGAGTGGCAGAGTTGATCTTCAAAGGAATAGCATAGAAGTCTTCAGAGTCTCTTTGTAGATAAGAAATTACCCAGGGAGATAAAAAAACCCTAAGCAAAGCTAAAATCCCATGAAAGTGACACTGCATCAGGGTGTCAAGACCTTTTCCTAAACCCAGACTTGCATATGAAATAGGGGAGTAAGATCTCAGAGTTCTGAGTGTGGGGAGCAAAGACCAGGTAGTAGATGCTGCACCATCTGCTTTGCTTTGCTTTGCTGACAGTGAACTAATTCTGCCAGAACAAATAACATATATTTCATTTGGTGTCTTCACTCCTTTACTGTTTTCATACAGTGAGTAGACAGCTGAAATACTGCCAATGAAGGAAAACAGATTTTATGATGAATAGTCCTACACCATGAAAAACGAGATTAGAGGAACGCCTAAACTAATTTCAGGTTATTGCATTACAATCTTCATCTTGGACTAATTCTCAGTAGCTTTATTTCAGGTTTATGGACAGAAATTTAAAGCCAGTACATTTTATCATCTGTATCACTCAGTCCCCTTTTTTTACTGAAGCTTTGCAATGTTCTCTTTAATTTCCAGGAGAATGAATTTCACCTTTTATAACATTCAAAGACAATTATGCTGTCTTTATGATGAATGATGTCACCCTGATCCCAGCAATAAAAGAGAATGTACTAATGCCAATAAATATATTAACTGTATCAATCATTCTCCTCATCTTTTTTATTCTGTTGCTCAGAAGAAATAGCATGCAACCTTGAGCTTTTAATTGGTTAACACTTCCATAAACACCATAATGGCTCTTTAAATCTTTTCTTTTTGTCATGTGAATGGAGAAAACATCATGAATAAATAATTGAATACCACAGCAGAGCTCAGCACTGATCTATGGGTCATTCTGGAGGTGAACTTGATCTAAAGATTTATTCAAACTCTAAGAGATGGTTGAGTTGTTTGTGCTGGAAATAGCTGCATAGTACCATATATTTTCACATGCCCTTCCAATTAGAAAAGTGTTCCTGAATGAAATGCAATATTGCAATTGGACAGTGGTATAAAAACATGGACTGAATTCCACTGAAGGTGGTGGATGTGGGTCTTCTCTGACGCAGCAAATAATTCAGAAGCATTAGAAAAGTAGTATTTTAATCAGGAGACGAGACCAGCAGTGCCTTCCCAGCGGGCGCAAGCAAGATGGCACTGAGGTGGGATTAGCTTTGGCAGTGCAGCCCTCCTTGCTGCCTGACTTACGAGCAGCGGGGCTTTCTGCGCTCTCACATCAGAAGCACATCCATGAGCTTCAGTCACGTTTACCTTGCATATGGTATTTGACAAGCAGCAAGCCCCACTCATAGTTGCTTTCTGAAGCTGACCATCTTTCCTGAATGGGAGTTTAATTCAGCAGCTATGTCACATTTAAACATTACTGACTTGAGCAGAGCTGGGACTATGAGCCCAGCTCTATTCCCAGTGAACAAAACAGTTAACTGCAAACAGTTAACTGCTGAGTAAAAAGCCCTTCGCCTGCCTTCTTTATCGGGACGCTGACCTCCACAAAATGGCTAGAAAATGAGGGGGAACGCCTGAAAACCCAGATGACACTGGCGCTACCCGCTCGAGCCTATGGCCTCCCAAACGCGGGCTCGTGCTGCCACCTCGTGCTGGTGGGGGACAGCAAAACACGCTGCTGAGTAAACCCTGCTGCTCCGCGCGGCTATCCCCGCTGCTAATGCCCCCTCTGCTCACTCCCAGCTTTTGACAAGGTTATTTATCTGACAGGCTGCGTTTCCTAAGCATGGTTTAGCGAGGTGGAAGTGTGAGTTAATAACTGAAGGATGACGAGAGGGAAACAGATCTTCTCCAGCCGAATCTGAGCTGCACTGTGCCTTGTGAGGCAGTCTTGTGAGGGCCGTTTTATCTCTCTGTGCCTTCTCAGTAACCAGAGCAACGTCTCAGGTGCCAAATCTCACTGACTTAAAAATCTTCACTCAGTGGTTTATGCTATGAAGTGTCTTTTGGTTTAGAGAGGGTGGCTTTTCATACAGCCGCCGAGCACTCAGCTCCTCTTCCAGGCGTTCCATTCACCCATCCAGGACATCTCTTCAATCAGGCTGGCACCACCAGCATGGGTCAGACAGGCAAACTGCTGTTGGCATTGGAAGCGCTTGCCCTGCTACTCTCACAGCACCATGCAGCCTTTCACACATTCATCCTCTTGAGCTCTTGTCAGCCCATGGGCTTCAACATGCTCCGCATCTCTGCGGTCTCACCTTGCAATATGAGGGTGAACTGATACCTCTGCCCCTCATCACCAGTGTTTAGTTGCTCCAGTTTTAGCTCTTGAATTGGAAATTTCTTTGGAGCAGGGATCTTCATCCCCTGCAGTTCTGCAAAGTGCCAGGCAAAACACTAACTGCGATGACTGAAATATGAGAGCGTAATTGACTTGTGCAATAAGGTTAACTAACTTAAATATAGCTGGAGAAAAACTGAATTATCTTTTAGCCATAAGAGAGTCCTCATTTGTCAAAAGCTATCTCATCTCTTTTGAAAATGGAAAAACAATGATAAACAGTGAAATCCATGCTGAGGTTTTTTATGGCAGTGTATCCATGGCAAGTGGCCCACACATCATCTTTCTTTAGACAAGATAAGAGAGTATTAATCAGCAGCAATTATCTACTGGCAAAGCCTAACAAAGTGCAGCAAATATGCACAAAATAAGCAGTCTGCTTGCCTAGAAACTGGACTGAAACAAGCTCGGGATTGCTATGGATAATCACCTTGTAACTAACCATTGCAAGGTCTGGCTACACATCCACAAGCTGTAGATTTTGCAGTCTGCAAAGGAGTTCCTGACAGTTTTTATGGTAATGGTGATAATGTAAGAAAACCAATTTTTTTCTTTCCTGGGAAGCAAAATAACACCCACAATATTGGAAAGCAGCAGGAAATCAGTGAGTGCTACAAACAAGGTACAGAATGTTCTTGCCTGTTTCTTGATGAAGAGGAATAAGTTGTGAAGGGACACGAATAAGGATGGAAGTCTTCAAAGCGCAGAAGAAGGGTTGTGGTTATAGCTGACTATCCTAATCTCTTCTAACAGAAAACTGTTCCTGCCAATAAAGAAAGGAAATGGCTAGGAAAGCGCAAGAATAAGCGTTTGCTGAATCCACATACCTGTGTGATATCTAGGAGTGTCTGAAAAGCTCTGGGCAGAATGCATTACTTTTTGAGATAAAGTTTGATTAAAAAACCTCACAACAAAACAATGGGAAGGAGCCATGGGACAACTTTTTTTTCTGAAGACAAGTCTCTAGATAGGTTTTGTATGAAATAATTCTCAGTTTCTTACAGGAGCAGCTGAAGGGTGAGTCACCTATATTGATATCACAAGATGTGTGTGGGAGGTATGCCTGGCTCTCACCTCACACTCTGTGGTTTAATCTAAAACATTATTCACCTGCAGCATATATAGTTTTTCTAGTCAGAGTACACAGGTGAATTAAGTGTGTGTGGGCATCCTCCATGCACAGTGCTAACACAGATAAATGTGAGAAAGGAGAGCTGACCACTTCTACCCATTGGTGGAGTTCACCTTGGTCATCAGTCATCACCTTTGTGGTATGGGTTGCTGCTCTTCATCCCCAGATCACTGTCAGTGTTAGTACAAGCCTTTGTTGACTTTCCAGAGGCAACAGCCATGGTAGCTGTGAGTTAGTTATGAGCAATTAGTGAAGTGGGTTATGATTTTAGATACGTGTATTAGGCAAATTGAATCTCCCTTTGGAAACCTGCGAAGAAAACCCTTTCCCCCATGTGTGCTGTAGAATTTGGGTGCTTGGTTCAAAGGATTAGTCCATGAACTCCATTAAAAAGGACTAGTCTCAAAGTACAGGCTGGGGCCCATGTTAGACTGACTGGATACTGTTTGTACCCTTTAATGCCAACCCGCTATGTGACCATGTGAGTTCTCTAGTCCAGGGTTTTCTCTGTTTTCTCTCCATTGCTTTCTAGAGTATGAAGCTGTATATTCTGTCCTATACATAATTCAGCTTAGTCTATTTGCTCTGATCATTATTTCTGTAGCTTTCTGATGGACGGACTGTGGCCTGTTCAGAGACCTCTGGCTTTTGCCATCAGTGTTGTAGTGGAAGGGTGCCTTTGGCCTCCCCATTCTCTTGGCTCCTTCAGTGTCCTGTTCTTGTTCCTCTGTGGGATCTCAGTGAACTAGCCCCCCTCAGTTTCTCATGTCTCCAGCTTACCTGCTCAAGTACAGAGTCTCATGACTATTATAGCCAAGCCTTTTGATGCTCAATGTACATCTATGGGATGATGGCATCTGCATTGAGATGCTGTGAGCATCTTATCAGATGTACCATCCCCAATGATTTCTGCTTCCTGGTCTTTTTTATTTCAGGTAGTGTTCTTCAGCTGGTTCACTTTGCCGGAATTGCAGCAGCCTTTGACTGGAAAAGTGAGCAATACTTCCCTTGTCAGAAGTATCTTTTCTCCTGGGCCAGCCCGGGACTTCACAAGGTTGCAAAGTACCATAAAGTGCTTTCGTGTCGCCGATTACATGACTCCATGCATACCTGACACTGGTCTCTGCACACTCACAGGCCATTCATTCCTGAGCAGCGGATCGATCTCTGGTGTATCTCTGTGTATTAAAACCAGGCTATAGTTCAACAACCACTTAAAGCCAGCAGAGCTACTAAAAGAGATTTTATTGTCCCTCCTCATCCCTACTCAGCCATTTTTGCCTCCACATTATCTCCCACACTGTGCTGAATCCCAGGCCCAATCGATCCAGCTGCATTCAGCTCTGCTTTTTTGCTGCTTGTGATCAAGAACATGCCTGAGGTGACCCTGTAGCGTCCTTAAGAAACCAGACAGTGAAGGCTTTTGTGCCCTTTCTTCCAGCTGCCAGGTCTCTTCTCCGGGGCGCCTCCGGCTGTTTGTGTGCTCCTGAGGCACCCGGTGTCACCTCTCCTTGTCCCATAGGGACATACTGCATCCAGAGAGGGGCCTTGAAGTGCTTTGGAAAAGACACAGTCTGAAAAACAAGAAAAGTGCAATGAGAAATGGGTTTTATTACTGTTCCAACCATCCTAATAACCCCTGGGCTCACTAATGCAGAGATACTTAAAAAACTTGTGCTCTTTCTATTTTCTGGAGGAAGTGACTCAGTTCTCTGAGAGAAATAAAACCGGTGGCATCAACAATGCAGGGAGTGGGCAAGCACCTTGAAGGCCCCTCTGAGCTCTGGCAGTGCACCTTTCTGACAGGGGGCTGCATAGTGGGGGAGCAGGGGAACGGGTGGGCCCTTCTCCCCATAAAATCATTGCAATCCACTTGTAACAGTCTCCAGATGATAAAGAAAACCAACTGAGAGCACATATATTCTGGAAGTTCACCCCTAGAAGTATAACCTGTGCTTTCTGCACTGACTCTGCATGCCTTCAGGTTGCACAGAGGCTGCTTAGCCCTGACTTTTAATTCAGTAAATGGTGGAAATGCCAGGGCTCCTCATGAGCCATATAGACATGACCCTTGGAAAGCCAGCAGCATGATCTCTTCCACACCATTACTTTTTATTGCATTCATTGTTATATCTCTGCAAAACAGGGAGAAAAAATACCCACAGAGTTATTTTCATTCTTTGACAGAACAAGTCCGTTGCGCTTCGTATGTGCAATGTGAAGAACATCAGTCACTTAGAGCCAAACTGCAGCTGAAAAGGTCACAGCCACTGTGACAGTAAATGAAATGTTTAATTCAAATAGAATATCAGTTACAGTTGCAGTGGTGCTCAAAGTCACTTGTGTTTTCTTTTCTCTAAAGCTCAGCAGAGCGTGGCGCAGCATCAGCTGTAGGCTCCCTTGTGTTACACAGCCCTTCCAGAAGTTACTTTTCTTTTATTTTAAAGGTATAGACTGAATAGTAGGTTCTGTCTGCAGAACTCTGCCTCCTCTCCGTGGATCACATAGGTAGGGAGCTGGGAGAAAGGGAGGATGCAATTGTGTTGTTTGCATATATGGTAGCATCAGACAGACAGCTAATTTTGCATATTTTTTTTAGAGGAAACTGGGTCCTTTGGAAAATGTCAGTTTTTCAGAAGAGATTTTTTTACACAGGTTGTTTATGGGAAATAAACCAGTTCTGACTGGAGGGATCATCCCTGTCCTACATCAGCTGGACTCTGCTGAAGGCCCCACCAGCACTACTGGAGACCTGCTCCTGCCCCTGCGGCAGGTACCCTGGGATGGGCTCGGCTTAGATGGACATGGGTACACCCTGCATTTAACTCGATGCTTAAAACTACTATATGCAGCAGATCCAAGTGCTAAGGCTTGATCTCACTTCTCATCCCAGCAAAACACATCATACTAACATATTAAACGCCAGCTAAACACCAACAAGATATGCTGTCTTTCTGAAAACTGATTAATTGCGTGATGACTGTCAGCCTGACAAAGGAGCCCCGGGGAGGCTCTGCAACTCTAGTGCTTTCTCAGCTTGGCACAGCTTTTATTGAAATGACAGCTGGAGGAGCATGAATGTAAAAGGGCAACATTCCCTGGGACCAGGCAGAGCCCCTGCAGTGGGCTTTGCTGTGGGCTCAGGGGTGGGCCAAGCTGCCATATGTCCGTGAGTGATGGTTGATTCATTTCCACAGGCAAATGAAAATGATACCCAAAGCTGGGCCACCAAGCAAAAATAGGCAGGCAGAGTGGTGGCCTAGGTAAAATGAATATATGCCCAAGAAAACATATGGCAAATTCAGCTGCGAATTAAAGGATGATGAAGTAGACATTGCTGCTACTGTGCGTGGCATTTAGAGATGACCTATAAAGCATGTAGACTGTTGCTGTCTCTTTGGAGCCTGCGTGGCTCTCGACTCATGTTGACAAGAGTATGCACAGTCTGGCTAAGTGACGTGCAGGTGCTGAAGGTTTTACTCTAGCTCTGCACAGCCTAATGCTTTGTTGGGGGAGCTGACGCTATGGCTCATGCTTGCCATGGGCTTGGGGAATGCAAACAGGCTGTGACTCAGGGGAGCCACAGCATCTCTGTGAACCCTGGGTAAAGGCCATGAAGTCAAGCAAACTGCTCCAGCCTGAAGTTTGATGACTGAATCCATAATCGAGTATGTGAGTGCACAGCCTTGCAGTCCAGGGTCCAGCTCCACAGCAGCATCCATGAAAAGGGCAAAAGGGAGGGCTCTGCTTCCTTTGGCTCCTTAATTTTCTCAAATTGGCTTTGCAGCTCAATATAAACCTCTATGATTTTAACACTGACCGGTTATCTCAGTTTTGACAAGCTGAGGCTGTAGATTTCCTGGGAAAAAAATGACTGAGAGAAGCAGGGCTGCAGCAGGAATGTGAAGGTTTAGTGATTTGCACACAAAAAGCCCTCTTCTCCCAGGCATGCCTGCCAAGTTCCTGGGCTCATTCTCTGATGCCTTTACTATTAAATTACAGCCACTGAAGTGGATCCTGAATTGGTGCTCCCAAAGACAACAGCAGTTGCTTCACTGAATGGCAGGAGTCCTAATAGCAGTTGCAGCAATCACAGGAACAGCAAGATCTCTCTGTTTTCTCTTCGTGGATGTCATCTTGATTTAGGCTCCAAATGTCACTGCTGCTGAGAGTTCCTTGTTTGGTACTACTCCCTGTTAATGTACTCATAAAATCAGTTCCTTTCCTTTCTCTTCATACTATACCTATTTCACAACTTCCCAGTTATAACTAGATTTCGTGAGTGCTGTATTTATATGTGACTTTTTTACAGGGTGCTGGTTGGCTCAAAGGTAGAAAGAATTCTGTTGCAATTGTCACTGTTTAATGTGTGTTTTGTATGGGACCACTCAAAGCAGAAAACGTGGGGAAATAGAGGGCTCAGGTAATGAACCCCTAGTGTGGGAGTGCAAAAGTAGCCAGAAAGATCTTGTAATTAAATGGCATGGGGAAATCGTCCAAACAGATCTGGCGAGCCCTTGGAGTGGCATGGGCAGGTAAGGGCTGCCTGGAGCCTCTGCAATGCGGTGAGCTGCAGCTCTGCCCCTTAAAATCCCATCCCTGGAGCTTACAGGAGGCTTTCAGCACTGACCCTTATTATTGCTCACCGTGGTTTCCCCAGCCAAAATCAAACCTCATTTGGCCACTTGTAATTCCATCCTCTCTGTTCCTTCTTGCTTTGACAGGACTGGAGGAAGGCTGAAAATCATTTCTTGTGTGAAATATGACAGGTTGGCTATGGACTCCAGTATTCCCATGGGATGTCTCTTGCTCAGCAGAGTCTGATCTGTGAAAGCGCTTCTGAAACTCTCTAAATGCTGTTCAGATGCTGTTCTTTATTTTCCTGTGCATCTCTGTCACTGCGTATGGGTGGGACGCACTCATTGCACTGCCCTGCAATGAAGCAGCACACCTTCAAAGGTAAGAAAACGTCTTCTCTGGCAGGTTTCTGTGTATACCTGCAGCTGTCTGGCACAGAGGAGGGTACCTCTGACTTTAGTCCATTAACACAAAGCAAGATAGACATAAATATACTTTTGTTTCTTCTTGGTGTGAAACACACTCGGAAATGCTCATCATTCTGCTGTTCTTACATCAGTGAAAAATGGACTGGTATGGAAAATGGACTTACAGCTAGAAACAAAACTGCAAGGTATGCACCAGGGGCAAGGCTATGTTATAAGCTCACCTGGCACATATATTTGAGAGAATGTTCATTGACTGCCATTCAGCCCCTCTTAGCTGATCTGCTATAGAGCAATATAGGTCCCCCTGTTCTGTACGAAATCACTGCCAGTTCTGACCACCTTCAGTGGCCTCACAGCTTTCAGCCCATGTGTGCATGCAGTCTGTCGCCATGTAAACCTTTGTCAGGAGTCTGACTCAGTAGAAGTCCAGAGCTCTGTCATCATGTCCCATCTAGTGAAAAAGGTACAAGTGCTGAACCTAGAGCTTTTAATATTCTCTGGGGTCTAGTTTATAGACTTAGGGAAACTGAGTCCAATAGCATTTTTGCGTCTTAAATAATAAATCCACAGTTCATTATGCTAACAGCCTATCAATGATGGCTTGTATTAGTTCTGCTGTGCAGAATGCCAGTATTTTTTAAGTTGACACAGTTTCCTTCCTTGGAGCAGGAACTTTGCTGAGTACCCAGGTAAAACCTATCTTCAGAGTGCCATTCAGTGACACCGTTTGGGAGCATTCACCCAAACATCACCTTGAAAGCAGTTCTGGATTTGCTTAAAACTAAAACTGTTTGTACTTCCCTCAAGAAAATGATACATTTCAGAGCTCGTTTTTATCACAGATTGGTATTAATTTACTCTACTCTTCCTGATTAAATGGAAGTCAGTGGTAAATGTCTATTTCTGGTAGATTCTTTGAACCTATTTATCTCCAGTGATAATAATAAGTTTAGACTTGGCTGTGTAACTTCTGGATGCTAAAGTCAGGGCAGAACACCATCACACTCTTTACACCAGGGACCCTAATAGGCAAAGTACCAAAATTGAATTCCAGTAGGAAATTCACTTTGAGGCTTGATTTGTGTGGGGATTGCTCAGATAGGAGAGTAGGTCAAGGTATAAACCCTAAAATAGTCAACAGGGATGAAAACATCTGTTTATGCTAGATAAGAAAATTTATTCATTACCAGGCATCAACTTACCAGTAAATTATCAACCTAGCATCCGACAGAGCTGAATGAGCTATCATACTAATAGAAACAAGTAATAAATACTGTTGCTTTGAGAATGTTGCCTAATTTCTCCGAATCTTTTCCATTTTTATCTCAGTTTCTCTCCAATCATTGTCAGTGGAAGACCTGGACTGAAAACAGTGTTTTTGTTGTTGTTCTCTTGGACTTCCCTGACATTACTCTCAGTTCTAAACAAGAGCTTAGAGCTAGCACAGGGAAACTTCCCATTCAGTAAACATTCAGATAGTTAGAGTCAAAACGACAAAATGGTTTTACTGTGATAATGTCATGTATTAGAAAAAAACCCCCCACAACGTTTCCTACAATGCACAATATCTCAATTATTGAATAAAACTGGAACATGAATACAAAAAGCATTTTGACACTGCCAGAACAACCCAGCTGGACTTTTCCCCTTTAAAAAAGGCAATCAAATTATGCTCTCAAAATTTAATACAACTGCATTTTCCAATTTAAGAGCTGATCCATCAGCTGACTGTAGCTTAAGGAGTCTGATCCTACCAATAGAAGTAGTAAAAATTGACAGCAGCTGAACTGGGTTAGAGTTGGAGAACTTTGGTCAAACTCTTCCTCTAGCTTAAGTTTTTGTGGGGTCATTGATGGCTGGGCCAGGCCCCTGGCTGATGGAGGTCGGTAACCAGCCTGACTTTTTTGAGCCCTACAGTGGTAATGCCAGGATTAGTGCAATCTATTTGCTCAACTTCAGCTCACAGTCCAGGGAACAGAAGTGTGCTGATACATAAGGACTGTTGGTGCCCCACAGTAAACACCTTGCAATAATCTGTCACTTCTCTAAACTGCAGCAAGAAGATGATGAAAATCAGGGTTTTTTTATTACTTGCGGAAACCAGGAATGGAATTATATTATTAACTCAGCAAAGCATTTCCTTTCTTGGAGAACTCTTGCAATGACCTTTTCTTTCCCCAGACCTGATATGGTCCAAATCCACTGCTTGTTCAGTTGTGCCCTCTCTTCTGTCTGACATTTTTGACAAGACAAAATAATTCTTAGAGTGATGTTTTTCTCTTAAAATGGTACAAGCTGATTTTACACTGAGTCCTGCTTTCAGACCTAACACAGAGCCCTCTTTTTTCACATTTTAGAGAAAGCATAGCACAAAAACAAAAAAGGAAAAAGAAAAAAAGAGCTTTTCCATTAATCCGACCACATTCATTGCTCTCTGTCTTCCCTCTCTGAAGTAGGATTGATCCTCCCCTGCTCAGGACACATAATAAGCTCATTGCTCTCATTGCTCCTGTACCTCCACTCAGCAAGCTTCTCCTGCAAAGACACAACAGGTCAGTGTCCTTGTGTGTTAATCCATTGAACTAACAACTGAAACCTGGGAGGCATTTTAACCAATTATAAAGGAGCAAATTATTAATGATTACAGTTACTCAAGCATGACTTTGTATTCCTCGCTTCAACCCCACTCCTTTTTGAATAGTGTCATCATCAGTTAAAATAAAACTGTGATATTGAAACGTTCTTGTACTCACAGACTGTGGCAGAAAGTTAGCAAAAAAATCTAATGCTTCCTGACTCTCTGTTATGTAGAAGTTGAATTGATTTTAGAGCAACTTGGTACCTCATAAATGAACCTCACCTGAGATGAATCCAGAGCCTTTGTTTGTTGTTTTCCAGCATGCTGTTACAGACAAAAAGAAAATGAAATTCATATCCTCGAAGGTAGATTAAGCACACCAATGTCAAGGGGTTTATGTTGTATTTCTCACCTAAGAAATATTATTGCTGTTCACTGAACTGCTCTTAAGATATCTTCTTACAACAATCAGATCAGACTTGTCTAAGTGGTGAGTCATTCCCAGTGCGATGTGACCCAAGTGATGCTCTCCTAACCCCTGAGCATGGTACACTGACCAGAAAGACCATCAGGGGCCTGCTGTTTTGTTAATCCTCTCTGGCATTTCATGGTTTTTTGAAGCTCACAAAGCTCGAATAGCTTCACAGTCATTTTAGCTATCATTTAAGGACATGATCTTACTTCATGGTGAATTATATTTTAGGTTTATCTAGCAGAAGGAAAGCAGCAATCATACATGATCTTTCTGCAGTTATTCCAGGCAAGTAATAGCTAAAATGTGCTTGAAAGAAGAGGTTTTGGTAAAGAGAGGGAGTTTGAAGACATGTTACCTAAGTTGCAAGGTTAGTCTACAGACTCCGCAGGTAATCAAGAGAAACAGCATCCTGAGAGTAATTCAGAGCTGGAACCTAAATTGTACTAAATTTAGGGTGTCCATCCTTCTTACCCTTCCCTCCTACTGGCAGCCCAATTTCCCAGCCAAACTCTGACTTGGCAATCTTGCTGTCATGATTTACTTCTTGAGTGTAACTCACTGCAGTTTTTTCTTACTGCCACCCATAATGCTGGGCAGATGATGCAAATAAATCCTGGGTTTTCTTTTGGGCTTCTTTTGTTTGGTTTTTTTTTTGTTTTTTGTTTTTTTTTTTTTTTTTTTTTTTTTAGTTTGTTTTTTCTTTTTTTGGGTTTTTTTTTCTGAGGGATCTGCACCACTCACATCACGACGGGAGTCCTGAGGTTTCATTTGTGTTGTAAAAATAAAAATCAACACCAAGCATAAAGCTTTTATGTTGGATTTTACCTGTGGCACATCGAAGTCTGGACAAGCGAAGCAAAATAAAACAGAACTGTAGCGAAGCATCTGCCATTTCCCCCTTATTCTGATATGTCCCATAAGCAAATCTGATTAATAGCTTCTGCAAAAGGTTCTTTGAAATAAGACATTTTAATGAAATGCCATAGAAAGTGGTTCTTAATGCACAGATCTCTTTTGTTCTATTATGCATTGATGAGGGAATTTGCATGATCATTAGGGGATGACTGAAGTTTGGAATCTTTTTAATGAATATTACATTCCCATCTATTAATGGGAGGAATGACAGTAAATTCTTCTTGTAGCAAATTTCTGCCATCTGTGTAACTTTTCCCTAGAGCATTACCAGGAACTAAGTCAAAGAATGTACCTAAATAGTGCAAATGAAGGAATTTCAGCAGAGTACAAAGTAAGACCTAACCAGACTTCCCCGAAACTGGCACCTTCTCTTGTTGGAAGTTTTTATTTTCTTTCCTTTTCCCTTCTTCATTCTGCAAATTGATTTATATTCCATAAAGTTCAACTGACTTGTCTTCACACTTTTTTTGAGTGAAGTTTCTGAAATATCATCAAACATATAAACTTCTTTTATTCTATTCACTGGAGCATATTTGACAGAAGAGTTGGTATCAATAAGTAGATTAAAAAATCCAATCAGTTCTGCAATAGTTTTCTACTTCTTAGGCTCTACAATTTCCCAATATCTCTACAGTTTAATTACAGGAAGGCCAGATGGACTACTTGCTTAGTTTTCAAGAGCACAGGTATAGTTTCAAGCAGAATTTCATTATATGAAAGAAACAGAAGTTTGTTTCTTAACTGAAGTACGTATTTTAAATAGCTAATGGGTCTTGATAAGGAAGGGTCTGAGCAACAAGTGCTTAATCATAGCATGTACTTACTAAAACTGTTTAGAAAATGTTTCCATCTTCTTTAGTTGGTTTAAGTCCTGAAGTCAGTGTAATTTATTCTCAGAATGGTTCTGAAAACAACTCCCAACACAGGAGGTGTGATTTGCTCAAACTCATCGCAATAAAATCTGCTCAATTCACATCTTTCTTGTAACACTTGTCTCTCCCTTTTTGTTGAGAAACTGCATATTTCATTAACCCTTTTTCCAAAGGAGGATAACGAGAGATGTAATCTTTGTGACAACAGGGCAACATGCTAGTAAATTGGACCACAAAGGCACTGACAACCGTATTTGTACTGAAAATAAATCTTTGGCTGAAAATGGAGTATTTGGAGTATTAGGCAATTTTTGATAGGAAACATTAACATTTCCATGGGGAAAACCTTTTGTTTGCAAAGTAATTTATTTAGAAAACAAATGGAATTGCTCTCTTTTCCATTATTTTAACTGGCAGTTTAATTAATTCTTCAATTTATTTTCAAACTTCAGCCTCCAGCCATTCGATATTGTTATTAAGGAATGACCTGTTATTTCTTTAGAAATCTTGCTATTATCTGATACCTTTCTCTTATAGCTACTTTTAACCATTCTGCAATGCTCCTTGACTTTCAAAGGCTAAGTAAGTTCACCTCCTTTGATTTTCTCTCTCCAGGTCACAAATCTTTCCTACAGTTTCCATGTAAATTCTTTTCAACTTCCAGAATTCCTTATGGACTGTTTTCTATGAGATTTCTTCAAAACTTGTCTTTGCCTTTCAAGCATACTTCTAACACGCTCTTTCTTCTGATGTTGTGCAGGTTCAAGAAGACAGGAATACATCTGACTGCCTATATTAAATGGCTCACTACTCCCTCGTACACCAGAAGCTACTCTCCTCTTAAGGTCTGATGTCAAAACTGCACTGTGGCTGTCTGTCTCTTGGGTCTCTGAAAATGTCTGACTTTTCAAATCCTTGCTATTGAAAGAATCAGAGCTAAGCACAGCTATGATATAGGTTCACCAGGTCCTGTTCAACATGTATGGTGGAGGGCAGACAGTGCTCCTCAGACGACAAAAGAACTCCACAATGTGGGTGCATGCAGCTCACATCAGTTATGCCATGGCCAACAGACCTGTGCACATTGCTTGACAATGAGCTGCTACACTCCTTAACGACATGTTTTTCATCTCTTTGGTTACTCTCAGTCTTCTGGGGGTGGAAAAGAAGGCAGTGATCTTTGCATGACCTTGCATTTCCTGATTCATGGAGCAACCATGGTACTCACTGGAGATTTGCTACTTACCAAACCCAGAGTGCTTGAAGCAAACATTGCATATATGCGCATATTGGCTCACCACTACATTAAGGAGAAAGATGCTTGCACAGGAGGTTTAGAGGAGAAAGGCCTTCTTCTGTAATTTCATTCATACACTCCTTAACGACATGTTTTTCATCTCTTTGGTTACTCTCAATCTTCTGGGGATGGAAAAGAAGGCAGTGATCTTTGCATGACAGGTAGCTGCTGAGATGCTGGTTTCAATGCTCCTACCACAATACCTCCTAGGAAGAAAGGGTGAGGAGGCCTTTCCTTCAGCTGTTCTTCCTGCACCAGGTGAGGGACAATTGGTCACTGTGACCTCTTCCTTCAGGCTGTGGCGGCTCTTTTGCTGATAGGGAAAACTGAACCCACTGGTGTCACTTCTGACTTGGGGCAAGAAAACCTCATCAACCCATGCCAATGGAGAGCAGGTTGGCTGCAGCTTCTCAGCTCTGGTGCAGAAAAGAGCCTGGTTGAAGTCTGTAACCACAACCAGGATGAAACTGAAGACTCCACTTTCTGTGGGAGCTTACCAAGATTTACAACAGAGCTCAGAAGAATGGTATAACCGTTCAGCAAATCCAATGCATTTCCTTGTCTATCTGAGCCATGACCCAGCAAGTACTGAATTGTACTGTCAAAATGTTTATCAATCAGAGTAATTACCTATCTTACCACTTCCAGGAATCCCAGACATGTCTTTCTTCTAATTCCATTGTGGTCTTTTATGGAAATAGCTAAAGGTATCGCAATATTTTATTTAGGCTGAAGTGAAATGCCTGAATTATATGTAGCCATCAAAATCAATGAACTAATTTTCAGAGATGCTAATTATTTCTCAGTTCCTAGGGAAAAGGGAACCCATGGTTGGCTGGAATTTGAATAGACATTTCCTAATTTTATCCGTCTTGCTCCGGTAAACCTTTATTCACTAACAATATGTGGGTTGTTAACTGTTAATTATTAGGCTTGCAGTATTCTGCTAAAGGTGGTCTGGAAACCTGTTTTCCCACTTATTGACTTGTCTAATTTCAAAAGAAAATGTATTAAGGCTGTTTAAAATAACTGTGATATTGATATTTTATCTCATTCCTCGTTAAACAGAAACAGTCTGTATCCGCTCTTTGCATGAGCAGATGAAACTGTATGTTGCCACTCTAATTCTCAGCTTCTGCAACTAGATTTGTTTAGCCACTTAAGCTTAACAGCAGTGCTTTCCACATAGAAAGATTTAGTATCTGTAAAGATCCTCTCCATAATCTGGTGCTACAGGAGGAGTCCTTACCATCCTCCAAGGGACATGTGATTCTTGCAGACTTCTTTCGTGATTAAAGGTAACTCAGATTCAAAAATCCTTTGTATGCAGTACAGGCATTCAGCACAAGGCTGAGACACTTAAATTAAGGTGTCTAAATGTAAGGGGTTGATTCAGGTGCCTAAATGTAGGTGCCTAGTGCTTTTCAAGATGCCCTTGTGAACTGAGATGCTTATTTGGCCTTCAAGCTCCAAGTCCAGAAAAGCACAGATCTCCTTTACGTCCTGTGCTGTATCTCTCAGCTCTGTGTAGATACCTTAGGACATGTCAAATGGCACTGGACACCTATGCTTACTGATTGAATAGAACCCAGATTACTGTTAGATTGATGGACGAAGAGAGAGCCAGTAGAGAGATTCATCGCTCAGCAGGTTGGCAGCTGGATCACCCCAACCTTTACTAAGGGTACTGGCTGTAGCAGTGGCGTAGGCATCAAACTCACTTACGGGCATTTACTTGCAAACACCTGATTTTAGGTGTCTTTATCCCAAACTGAGACTGACCCATGAAGTCTGTCTTTAACAAAGGTTAAATTCAGAAATGGAAGGCAGAACATATGAAAACCTCTATGCACATACCTTCATCAGGAACTCAGTAATGGGTACAGATACTAGCTGATACTAGTTCCCCCCGAATGTTTCAGTGGATGCTACGTCTGTAACAAAGGTGACTGTGAATGGGCAACCTTTTCCTTTTACCTTCCACTGTCTGAGATTAAACAGTGCCTCTCTTATGGAAGACCTCTGGTAGTGAGCAGCTGTAGTCCAGAAAAGATTACATCTTTTTTTCAGACATACCCTGTTCTTTTATTAGCACAGTTGGCTTGAGCACCAATAAGTTCATTAAAAATGATCTGAACTTGATTGTGCCCTTCTGTTTCAGTCAGGAATATCTACCATATGCTTGATAGAAAGGGACAATATTGAATAGTAAAATATTTGAAATGCTTCCAAAATTCACCTTTCAGTTTCTTACCCTATTAAAAACAATTGTCTCCTGCTGCTCAGTGCAATTTGCACGAGGTGCTTAGAAGAAAACAACCTTGAATTTTCTTATGACACTACAGTCCATTGTGATAAATCTCAAGGTGAGAGCAAATGGGAAGATATGAGCCTCTCTTACAGCCATGTTTCTGAATGACATTATGGTAAGAGATGTTCTTTATAGTCTTTGCTGCACAAAAGACAGCATGTTATTGTTAGCATCTCTCTGACAGATGCCATTACTGTCTTTATTTAAACCAGCATTAAGACATGAAACATAATTTGAAAAAGCAACTGTTGTCAAAGTTTATATTTAGTGGAATACAAAAGCAAAAAAAAAAAA
This sequence comes from Psittacus erithacus, assembly GCA_009867235.2. Classification (NCBI taxonomy): domain Eukaryota; kingdom Metazoa; phylum Chordata; class Aves; order Psittaciformes; family Psittacidae; genus Psittacus; species Psittacus erithacus. Next base: position 74,500 of record WYDI02183607.1, on the reverse strand, counting down.
AAGAAACTGGAGTTTGCTAAAAGAAGTCTGCATTACAAATGTGTTGTGCGGGATGCTGAATTGCAGAGACTAATCCAAATAGGTGTAAAATTGAATAGTTTACAAAATTGACAAAAGAAGTGCAAACTGTGCACACCAAAATCCCAGTTTCTTTCTTAACCACTCATTGAGTTTAACTTGTTTAATGTGTACTTTTACTACTGCTCTTTAGAAGCACAGAAAACTATTTAGAAGCAGTTCTCCAAGCCAGTGCCATACCAATAACATGAAATATCTCTTAAAATAGCTCCTTTTTAGATTACAGTGCTGAAACAGGAACACGCTCTTCCTTCTAAGAGCAGAAAACTGTGCCCTATCTGACCTGTCATCTTTGCATTTATTAAGATAATTATCACAGATTATTCTGCAGTCTAGAACAAGAACACATAATGTTCTTTGATACACGTAGCCAGACAAGCATTAGCCCTATTGCCTCAGTTTCTTGCATCACTTTCTGCATTCATTCCTCCTATGATAGCCGAAGTGGAAATTTCTGTAGAGCTGTAGAGCTAAGGAACTCACTTCTGTGAAAGATAACAGACTTCTAGAAATCACCAAATCAGTGACCTGAATAGAAATGGCTTTGGATGTCACAGGCACAGGCCTTACCTTATCTGATCTGATGGACAATTCTGTAAAATCTGTGGAGCTTTGAGCCATGTATGGTCATGAAACTGAGTCCCATGTTATGCCTGTCTCATTTGTAATGCTGTCGTCAGCGCTGGATTCCGACGGTGAACAACATAAGCATACAGTAGCATATCTTACTTGTGTCACATGCTTTTAGAACATTCAGTACTGACATGCTTGCTTATTATGAGCACAAACACACAAAGGATTAGACCTGTCTGGTCATCCAGGAAAAAGTTTTTCAGAGTCTTTCTATTGTTGCTTTATATAATATGAAGAATCCTGAAATATCAGCTTTTGCCAGATGATAAAAGTGCTGGTTGCACGCATCCAATTACTATGATTCTGAAATATCTTGTTCTAAAAATTGTCCTTATTTTGCTATCTTTTGGGACAGAAATTCCCATTTTATATTATTCATACATTTAAGCACTGGAATGAAAAACCTACAATGAACATGTACCTTGTTTGTGCTCCGACACTTTCTGTTTTCATTTGCTATCTATTTCACAGATCACTGTCACTGATTTCAGTTTAGCTTAGATGCCTGGGCATTTTTTACTGTTATTAGTCATCTATGTATATTTTCAGGTGTTTCCATATCTTTACAATCTTGTCCTTAGCAATTCCATGTATTCTGATCTTCACCTTCTCGTGAGACATTCAGTAGATCTGTACTGAAGAAGAATAAAGAAAATTATACCAGAGCTTAGCTGTTACCGAGAAATATTTCTCCTGATACTGCATTAAAGACCCATAAACACCTCCAAGGCAGTAAGAGATGGAAAGCAACTGTTTCCATCAATAAGTCTTAAGCAGCAATTAGGACAAAATAAAATTGTAATCTGGCTATTTCAGATGATGATAGAAGAGAAGGATAACTGTAAAAACTACAGGAATGTAAAAGAGATATGGGAAATCCATACTCAGTGAACTCATGCAGGCAGCACTACCACCAGCTATAAAAGTCACTAAAATTTGACAAGCCTTTCTGAGCAACGCAGTCCTGAAAGTAAAGTAAATGCATATGAAGTGTGAAATAGTGTGTAAGTTAATAGCTGCCCAGTCTTTTCCCAAGTTCCTTTATAAGGTCTGGTCAGCAGTGAAGTGAGTATAAATGCATCTGATTTCCTTTGGCACTAGTGTTACTGCACTGATGTCAGGTGGGTAGCATTTTGTTAGTAAAATTTGGACTACAAGAAGAAAGCAAGGCACAGAGGAAATGCCATTTAATAAAATACAGGAAAGCAAGTGACAGAGATTGGCATTGATACAGCTCACAAATGCAAGCAAGTGGGAACTGCAGGAGATGGGACAGGCTACCTCCACTAGCATAATGTAGTTGAAATAAATTCCACTCAGTTTGGGTCCTTTCATACCAGGAATCATTTCAATAGTTCAGGCTGGTTTAGGCAGCCAGCCATGACTGCATGGATCTCCTGCATGTATCCCTCATGCATGAAGTGGCCAAAATCCTCCTTAAAACTGGAAATCTGGTTGCTATCCATGGGGGATTCTCTTCTTGTCTGATAGCTGGAGAAAACACAGCTTTTTCCTGCTGTGTAAATATCAACTCTGGTATTTTACACTTATAAAAATCCAGCAGTTTTAGCTGTGCAGAAAAGATGCTGGATTTTTAAACCTGGCATTGAAAATCCTCTGAAAATCCATAAAAGTGACTGCTAATGAATATAGCTTTAAAAATCTAACATTTTAGTTTCTGTGTCTATTTACCACAAAGTGCTCCTGCTGTGACCACCCCTGATGGGTTGAAAGGCAAATGCCCATGTGGGCGGAGGAACATTATTACCTTCAAGTGTTTTCTTGCAGGTCATTAATCTGCTCTCTGGCCATCCTTACTAGAACTATAAGCATCTATCAGCCACACATTGTGGCCATAGTGCTATACAAGTACTACACAGGGAATTTTTTAAGAGCATCACATGAGGACTAAAGCACTATAGACGCAACATGAGGGTAAAACAGTTGTGCAGCAAAAGAGGGATCTGCTTCAGCTTAAACAGACTGGGCCCCTCTCATCTGATTTGGAAACCACTGAAGTAGCTGGAATGGGTGGGCTTTGAAGCTCTCTTTGGGTTGTGCCTGTGAAGCCCTGAGTATGCAGCAGGGTAGTGTTTGTGGGGTTCTTTGTGTTTCTGACTATAAACATAATCCTTCATTCAGATGCTGTGATGCTGAAAGCTGTAGAAATCCCATAAGCTCATATAATGACTAAAGCTATTCAGTAAAAAGGAGATTTTTTTTTTTCCCTGAAAATTCTGCAAAACCACATTATTTCCATTTATTTAAAAACAACTTCTCAGCAGTCAATGGATATTTATATTGACAGATTAGACACTTGAGTATGGCAACTTCATGATTCCCAATTGTTTTTCCTCCTACAATGCTATCTGGTTCCTTTTATCTCAAAATGTTTTCCAGAAAAGACCAGTGCCATTATTCTACTTTTCAGCTAAAGAAACTGAAATCCTCAGAACTTTTTCCCCATGGGCTATCCCTGACTCTACTATCTTTCAGTTTGAAAAGGTTTTAGCAGTACACCCTTGTCTAACCGCACTTCCCAGAGGATGCATGTGAAATGAATTCCTTCAGGTATTTTATCTCTTCAGAGTAGCTGCCACTAATAGCCTAGATGATGTGATATCTGGCCTCAAACTCTTAATAGGTTCACATTGTTGTGGAGAGGAATTGTATCCTTATTTGTAAGTGAAAAATTACTTCCAGGAAAGTTATAGCCACTATTTAGCTAAAAAACAATGAAGAAATTAGCTATGCTTTATTTTATGTCCAAAGCAGAGCATTACTCGACATTTGATTCTCTGAATTTTGAGAGATCCTCAGTATGGATCTCTTTTCTTCATTCAGAACTTCCACTGTGTGGCTAGCCAAGAACTGGAAGAAGAGGGTGATCACAGACACAAAATCTATCATCGCCTCCTTGGAGTAGATATTTGTATATTTGTTGATATAATAAGCACATTTCTTCTCTTCCCCACCTTGAAATATCTTTTTTATTTTTCTTTTTGGTCTGCCATCAAAGCCTCCAAAATGCAGCATGGCCATTTGTTTTGAAACTACCAGTCACAAAGTGTAACCATTTACTGCACATGCAAATGAATTCATTTAACTTCATTTTTCAGGTGATGCTCTTTGCTGATGGAGTTGCAAAACAGGGGCTGCAATGTTTTGACTGAACTTTGTGCCATTATTGTGTTCTCTAAATATGTAGGAAAAGTTACAGGGAAAGTACCTTCAAGGATGTAGCAAAATGTACAGTTCCCCAGTCTAGGAAATGCAAATCAGGATGAAATACAAGTAGGGATTATTGAAGGCAGACATTATTGTTGAGTCAGGAAGTGTTTGCATACAGGAGATGAAAAATCTTATCTACCAACCCTAAAATAATAATTTAAACTACAACATCTCTATTACTGCCTGATGCAGGCAGGCCATTATTAATTTGCTATCTTATCAGGCTTATGAGATTCTAAATTTGTCCAGCAAGCAAAGATTTTAACAAAGCGCTTCAGTTCTATGATAACAAGTAGTGAATGCATAAAGGATGTGTTCTTTTGGGAAATACTAAAAGCACTGCCATAGAAACTGATAAGGTGATAACTGGTGCAGAGGATTCTCAGCAGACACAAGGCTCCACTCTGGAGCTCAGCATGTACACTTTCCTCCCTAAAAGTATGTGGGGCAAAAGCCATGGGATTTCTGTCATAAGTGAGATCTAGAGTTGAAATTCAAATTGTCCTACAGCTGCTACTTATGTGTTAGATGTGTTGATTAACATGGCTCAGAACCTGGCTGGAAACCTGGCCATCCAAGGGACTCACCCAGGGAGTAGATGTTGGTCTACCAGATGTTCCACCTTTTAGATGGTGGAAAATGTTCTTACAGATACAGAAATGGGCATAGAGCACAGCCTTCTCTCAATATATCTTGATATTTTGTGCATAGTTATACTATGAATAGAAACAGACCATGCATGTCCAGGAATGTTCGTGCTGGAATGGCCTAGCTGGATCGTAACAAGTGAGCAGAGGTGTGGGGACTCTCACAAGGTTCAGCTGAAGATGCTGCTGCAAGGATCCTCACCTGCAAGGCTCCATCACCATCTGGGCAGTAACCAACCATGCTGTCTGAGGGATTAGAGCACTACCCTATGTTAAAAAAACCTGAAATCTCTTTATTTTTAACAAATGCCCTGTTTGTGAACACTTGTGCAACAGTGTAGTAGTAGTGGAATGCTCCTGGAAAGAATTTGTATAGCATCATCCCCCCAACACACTCAACACCCAGAAGAAAGAAACACAATTTCACCTCCATTTGGAACAGCCTGCCTTTGCTGTAGAAAGCAGGTGGAGCCTATATGTTACCCCTGAAACTCCTGTTTTGAACTTCAGCTCTTGTGCTAACGCATATTTTAGTATTTTAATTAAATCTGGATGTCTTTTAACAAAAATCTGCTGCCATCTTACTGGTATCATGTGAGGATTAGACAGCCTCCTGGCTCGGAGTATTGAATCAAATCCTTTAATGGATAGTTAAACATGAGTCCTTCATATCCCAGGACTTAATTGTAACTTTGAATAAGACCTTCTGCAGTCTCCTCTGCCATCTTGCTTGGGAGTCTCCTTACACTGGGAGTCTACTTAAGAGCTACAAACTCATGGCTTCCCTTATAAGGCAAATTTTGAAGGAGCAATTCATATCTGTTTTAAGCATTTCTCAAGACCTTTAGTGACAGAGCTTTGTGCCCTTGGTTACTTGTTCCATTGATTGCTCTAACTAGACAATTTTCTTGCCCAGCTTTCTCTTCTGTTGCGAATTATTGTAATGTGTTTCTTGTCTTTCTTGTCCTCCATCCCTCTGTGCAGCCTTCGCAGTATCATCTTTCTTCTGCCTTCCTACCAGTCTGCTAAGCTAAGGCAAACCCATTTTAAGTCATCCCCTAAAAACGTTCTTTTCGAAGTGCCACTTTTCTTAACATCGTACAGAGTGTTTTCATCCCTGTGGATGTGTAACTTCTAAACCGGGACATGACACTCCTTGTCAAGCTTCAGAAGTGCTGATGAGCAGAGAACTACTGTCCATTTTCCAAGGTAGAAGCTGCCTTTCCGACAAGAGCATGACATCGGTCATATCACGTTTAGATGATGATTCCCTACAGTCATCTCTGCTGTGCAGCTGCCCAGTTCTTTTTCCTATTTCTGATTTGTTCGTCTTCCCACGTGTAACACTTTTTGCACTTTTCTGTGCTGTGCTTCGCCTTCTCAACTTCGGATCATTTCTCCAATGTATTGTTTTAAATTCACATCCTCTCAAGTCCTTTCAGTCCCTTTGCTCATTATTTTCATATTTGAGGATGTCCATACTTTTCTGTTACCCAGGTCTTTAATGGAGAAATCAGACAGTATACCTAATTGTGCAGGACACAGGCTGCTCTGAGTTATTGAAAATTGAATGCAATCTTACAGCAATTTGTGCATTCACCTTTCTAGTGCTTCGATCCACTCAATTCATGCTTATTTCATAAACTTCATTAAAAGGACCGGAGTTATGCAGGCTAGGCAGTTAAAACCAAGCTGTGGTTGTGAGGAACTGGATGCCCAAAGTACCCATCTAGTCAGATTTTCAGCAATAAAAAGTTAATCAAGCTTTTTCTAGCAATCTCCCAAATCTTTGGCAAAACCTCAAGTTTCAGTGATGAAAATCTATAGGATTATAAGACTGACCTCCTTATACTTTACTTGCAGCATTTTATGCCCAAAAAGCCATCACTCAGTATCGCTGCTAAGGTTATGCTCTGAGCTCTCCAGAATGTCTTTTGCTCTTTATTTATTTTCATGAGATATACTACCAATTAACATCTTTCTGGACAGTGTGATAGAAAAAGCTGTTACCCACTCATTGGCATGAATAGTTCAAGAAAGTTTGGCTAGATAAAACGTGGGATTTTGGCTACTGTTAAAGTTATTGCTGGCTCAGGTTACTACCTTTTTTAACTCCTTGATAAGTCATTTGAAACATAAGCTTTCCAGACTGTTTCAGTTTGTTACTCTTTTTAAGTGAACTGATCTAAATTAGAATCTCCTGAGATCAATAGCTCATTTTTATCACAGAACATCTGAGTTGTACCATATAGATCAGATAAATAATCTTTCACTGCATTTGAAAGTTTTAAACTGCAAATCTGTGGTGTAAAACTATCATAGACTTGGTGCTAGAAAATGATGCATTATGACTGTTTCTACCCACCTCTGTCTCTTTCTGAGCAAATGCCATGTTCCAGCACAGCAGTTATTTTAATTGCAGATGTTTCCTCAGTCTGAATGTGATATTTCTGTCTCTTAAAGCAGGATGTTTACTTCTACATTGCAACCAGTGTCTCCTCACTGGGTGACATAAGTGTTGTTCAGCTTATTTATGCTATGAGAAACGCTAAATAATGTATGTGACTACATGTGTGATCCAGAGCTAAAGGCATGAGTAGGTTCAAAGCGGAAGTTAAAATCTGCCATAGCCTGCCCTGCTCAGTGTACAAATCACAGGATCATGGAAAATTCATGCTGGAAGGGACCTCAGCAGGTCTCTAGCCCAGCCTCCTGCTCAAAGCAGGCTCGACTCTGAGGTCAGACTGGATTGTTCAGGGCTGTATCCAGTTGGGGCCTGAAACGCTTTCAGGATGGAAATGGTCTGACCTTGCAGGGCAACCTGCTCCAGTCACTGCCTGTCCTCATGGGAGCAAAAATTCTCCTTATATATCCTTATATATAATTCTCCTGAATATCTCTGTTTTTCAGTTTATGCTCATTGTCTTTCATCTTCCCACCAGGCACAGCAGTGAAGAGCCTGACTCCATCCCCTAGATGACCTCTTTGTGGTCACTGGGGACTGCTGTTAGGCCTATCCCAAAGCCATCCCTTCTCCAGGCTGAGCCAGCCCAGCTTCCTCAGCCTCTCCTCACAGGGCAAGTGCTCCCACTCTGAGCATCTTGGTGACCCTCAGTTGAACTCATTCCCATTGATTGATGTCTTCCTTATGACGTTGTGCCTTCCAAAGATGATTGCTCTTTGGTTTTGATAGTGCTTCAGTTCATGTATTAAGCCATTACATGCTGTCAGCTGACCAAGAACTGCCACAGCAAAGGTCATTACCGGGATTTCAGAGACAGATGACATGACATTGCATAGAACCACTTGAAATTTTTTCTGAAACGTCTTTTTTTCCCAAGGAAAAGACCCCACAACCTTGCGAAGTGGTTGTATGGCAATTTCTCATTTCTTTTTATTTTTTATTTTCTCTTTCACTTCTTTCAACAGTAAAAGTTTTTAAATGTGTAGAAGGGACTTTTTTCCCTTCATTTTTCTTAATTCGTTATATGTAAAAATAAAGAATGGATTATTAATATCAGTTTAAAGTATAATTCTTTTGTACTTTTGAAACAAAGAAACCTCACTGCAGGCCGGTAGAAAAGGTGAAGGATCCTGTGAGCTTCAGGACAGAAGGAAGCCTAATGTAAATTGGGGCCTTGCAGAGCCACATGAGCAGGACCAAGCATCGCTACTGGGCAGGTTACTGGTGTAGAGCTGCAGTCACTGAATCTCCACAATCAATCCACTCTCAAGGCCTTGACCTAAGTCTTCCAATGTGAAAGGCAAGGTTTCACAAAAATACCAGATACAGACCAACATTTCCCCATGTTCTTGGGGTGTTAAAGTCCTTTTCTAGGACACCATCTATTATCCTGCTCAAAGCATGGTTCCAGAAAGCATTTTTACTCTCAGTAGAAAATAAGGGTAACTTTCAGGGATTTTCACTCTGCTATCATTGCTTCTGCCATACTTACAGCTGTGTACTAGCATATTGCAGCATCACTGCAACAATCAAAGGAAAAGCAGGTAGGTATCCTTGTCTGTGAGTTCAATGCTAAATCAATCGCAATTTATATACTTTAATGCACTTTCATTCATTAAGTCAGTGTTTCATTGTGGCCTGTCCTTCACCAACATTATTCAGTATTTTCATTATTGCTATGGATAGAGGCATTGAGATTATGTTTATTAATTTTTCAGATGACCCCCATCTGGAAAGGGTTATCTGGAGGTCTGAAAAATAGGACTCAAAATACTTTTAACAGATGGAATAAATGATTAAAAAAAAAAAGGATGCAATTCAATCAGACCAACTGAAAGGTATTTATACAGAGCTAATCATCTCCTCAAATATACAATAGCCAAGGTGGGGTAAGCATCAGTGTAACAGATTTGCCTGGGGGGAGGACACTTAGTAAATCACAAACTGAACCAAAGTCAGTAATATTATCCTTTTTCCCAAAGAAGTATCTATTGCCATGAGATATATAAACAGGATTTTGTTGATGTGACACAGAGCGGAAATCTTTCTTCTTTCAGCCCTGGCATGGCCCCAGCTGGAGCATGTGCCCAGCCGCTGCGGCTCAGGAGCAATGCACTGGTGAGTGTCCGGGAAGAATGGTCCAAAACCACAGCTCAAAGGAACCGGAGCTGTTTGCTGAAGGAAAAGAACAGAGAAGCATGACTGTGGCTTCTAAGACATAAAAGACATAAGCTGTAGAGGGGGAAGGAATTAATTCTCCATTAGGAAATAATGGCTTACATTACCTTGAGGTTTAAATTAGGCATTAGGAAAAGCTTTCTAATAGCAAGAGTAATTAAGCACAGAAATAGATTGCATGAGGAATATCCATCATTGGAAGCTTTTAAGAGGAAGCTAGAAAAGTGTATAAGCCATGCAAGAATGGGTCGACCAGTCATGGGGCTGAAAATGGGGAAGAGTTGTTCTGATTTTGGTGCTAGCGAGTGGAGAAGACTTACATTTTCTAAGTGCAAACCTCATGGCTGTGATGCTCTGCTGCAGCACTAGCACACAGGTGACCTGGAACAAGTACTTCATTTACTGATGTGCTCAAACCCCAATAGAAGGCCTGTTTTTACAAGGCAGCACTTTAAAATGCTAGGAACACATAGGACGGGGCATCAAAGCAAACCCTCTGATTCACTCCTGAATGAGAGTATGAGATGAGTCCAGATGCTCTGCAGGAATTGGGGTCCAGCTGATGTTGCAGTGTATTAGCACTTCTGTGCAGCAAAAGCCTAGCAGGAGGGTTGGACCAACCTTTGTGATAATCAGCATGCTTTTAGATGCCTTCCTGCCAGGTTTTGCTTAGATCAATTTTAAATTGGTATTTGAAAACTCTGGACAGTGGGGAAGGGAGCAGGGAGACTGGTGAAGAGGGTTTTTTCATACTAGAAACTCTTAACTAGTATTTTACCCAATCAGCTTACATGTTGTATCCTAAAGATATTGACAAAACCCAGATACTTTTAAAAGAGGAAACCAGATCCAAATGTATCAACAAGCTTTTAATATTAGAAAAAACAAGAGCCAGACTCTTTAAATGTCATATTAAATGCAAACTTATCAGTGTTTACTAGCTTCAAAGTACCCCTGGTATCATCAGGTAGCTCAGGGATTTGATTACAGTCATCGCAACAATGCTATAATAAAAGATTATGAATAGCTTGTTGCTGACTTGGGAGCAATCTGGAAATCTCATATCATAAAACCAGCATTCAGTCTCTTTAACTTTATTATATTTAAAAAGTTATAAAAAAACTCACTGTGTAATTTTTATTGTGCTCTGTACACAAGAGAGCCATTATTTAACTCTTCATTTAATTTCCAGATGTTGTATATGCACCATATAAAAGGTATCCAGAGAACCCGGGCAGGAAACAGGCTTATGGTAGGCAGCTGAGAGGTATGCATCTGTGGAAAATGCTATTAAAATTATAGTTTATCTAGTGTGTTTTGCTCCCTAAACTAGAAACCTTCCAATTATTTCCATACACTGAGCTTCAAGCTGCAAGGCTGATGTCCCTGCATCTTGGCTAGGAGTCCAGGTGAGCGCTGCCTGGGGATCACGTACGTGCTGCACTTCTGAGAGGCTGGATCCAGGATCCTCTGGCATCGTCTGCCTTGAAAGACAGCCAGTGTGACCCATTTGGATCCCTTACACAGGTACATTGCTGCATGCCATTATACAGTGCAAGAGTTGCAGTCTTTGAAGCCCCAGCATAGGATTTATACTGGATTTTCCAGCTTTTCTTTAGCAGAAAGGAGAGACAAAACATATGGCTCTAGAGAAAATCTTACCAACGTAACAATTTGCAGGAGACAGAATGAGTTGCATTTCACCAGGAAGTTTTAGGCACGCTGTCTCTGTGCAGTGACACAAGCGTGCTGGTGTGCCTGGGGAGCCCTGGGTGCACCCATCTCTGGTGCCTGAGCACGTTGTATGTACTCAGAAAGTGGAAAGGGAGTCAACAAAAACAGCTCACTTTTTCAAAGTCTCATGTTCTTGAATTGTGAGCCCCAGTTTCCTACCTCCCTCCCAGTAGTATCACACATCATTGTAAAGAAAGGTTTAGAAGTCCTGCAGGAAAGGAAATGTGCTTGAGCGACGGCCAGTGCCTGCATTGCGCAGACAAAAGGACTGTTTAAACACCAACTGCAATTTGACAGGCTTGAGAAATCCTGGTTGCTGGGAAGCCTTTATGCAGGATGTCCCTGCAAATGCTTTTACCAGGTTGTTTTGTCCTTTTCCTAACTCAAACTGCAATTACAGGGATGATAAAATGGAAAATACATATATATGCAGCAGCAGCAGAGAAAAAACAATTAGCTTTGCACCAGTAAGAAATAATGTAGAACTCCTTGTGCCTTTAACAAATTGGCTCTCGATATATATTGTAATGTATCTTCATGACCCAAATATACTTAGGAAGAGCATGACAATGAAATCTATGTTGGAAGCTTAATAAAGGAACTAATGCAGTAAAGTTACTACATTTTATTAGTAGAAGAAAACAATTAAAATGATATCCAGGTAGTAACTTAGGAACCAAATGTCATAGCTACCTCTTCTGCCACCAAAGTATGTGTACTCTCTTCCTAATGGTCTCTTTCCCCACGGAAAAATAAATGTATCTAAGAAATACTTGTTAGCAATGCAATTACAGGCTTAATTCCCCAACCAACTTCAGACATCATAAAAACAAAACTAAGCTGAAGACCTTTGCAACAGCAATGGAAAAGAGACAGAAAAACACAAAGTATTCAAAGAAAGATAATAATATATTTTCACAACAAAAGCTGACACAAGCTTTGACAATAACATTTGAGAAGTCATTAGCATTTGTTTTTCAACTGCATTGTCTTTCTTTTAAGCTACAGCCTAGAGTGAAAAACTTCTAAGAGAACACTGTGCTACTCCTGAACAGGACTTTTGGGACACTCAGGCACCAAAGTAGCTTGCCAGACCCTCAGAAAAGCGAAACAGCTATATCCAAATAATATTTCTTGGCATTGCTTTCTTCTGAAGCTCTGGTCCCTCCAAGGAACTAAATGAGAGCTGAGTTATTTGGACTATGTGAATTCAACTGTGAGAGCTGAGACACTGGAAAGCTGATTCAGAGTACTGCTGAAATGTTGGCCCTAAGGAAATGAGATTATGAAAGAGCTCAGTAAATAAGATAAAAAAGGACAGAAAGTGCTAAACCTCACTTTTTCTGTGACCATGCTGATCAGATCCCATTATTCCACACCTTGGAGAAACAAAACCTTCAAGAGGCCTAGTAAGGGCCATATGAAGTTTGTAGCTGTGCAAGGTTCGTATCCTTGGTGTTTTTCAGGACCCCCATGCTGCGGTCTGGATTCATCCCACATCTCCTTTTGTACTTACCAGTGTGCTCCCTGACCAGCCTGGGCACCCTGTGCTCTTGCACTGTCCTTAGCAAAGTCTTGAGCTACTCCAGAGATGTTTGTCCTGGGAAGGGCTGCCTCAGACAACTGACTTCACTGAGAGAAACCATGAGTAAGCTTCAACACTTCCCCACAGGGGGAGTGGGTGACTGATATTCCTGACTTAAGGCTCTGGCCTCTGTAGGAGAATTCTCACCTGATTCTGTAGCAGCATAGACTTACTGTTGGAGGTAATGGTGTGTGCCACAAAATGGTGCCATGCTATGTTCCTGCTAAATCCCTACTCTCAATGCAAACCCCAAGTTCTTTGACAAGGCCCTGAAAAATAGTCTTTTTCTCCCCAGCTACTTTGTGTAGTTTGAACTTCTACTGCTCAGTAGAGAAATAATCAGTGGCTATCGAAAGTCTCCATTCTTCTGAAATATTGGCGTCAAAACCAAGATAAAAATATTAATGTTTAAAAATTCAGTGTTTTAAAATATTCAACATTAACATCCTTGGAATGATTTTTAAATTGGGTAGATATTTTCCTCTGACAGTCACTTATAAAAGGTTACTGCATTACAAGTTTCGCAAAAAGAGGGAAGTGCTTTTCCTCTCTATTTGTCTTGCCTCCAGCCTTGGATCCCAAAATGATAGATCGCTGGAGAGGTTCCAGTTGCAGGCACTGGAGCTTCACTGGGTGAAAAAGCACATTCTCACTTAAATGCAAAAACTGTAATCTTCAAGCCCCAGGAACCACAAATGCCTGGATCCTTAGGCTGGATGCAGTGCAGTACAGAGCTGCTCAAGTTGGTGCCAGCGAAAGGTGGAGAAGAAATTTGCAGGTGATCTCTAAGATGTGTCATGCCTGGTAAAACTGACCGTCTTCACTGGCATTTTCAATTAATAGATGCACCAAATTTCACTCTGTACATTTAAGCTGTCAGTAACTACTCCCATAATGACAAGATGAGAAGGATTTTGTGATGGGTTGGGTTTCTTTTCACATTTAAAGTGTGGCTGATTAAGGTTGAAATGGGGTCAAGCATATGCTTTTTCACTAATGGAGATTTTGGATAATAGTGAAGAAGAGCTTTCATTTGCAGTGTGATGCCTCACACATCTGCATTGGATGCAAATCTTGAGAAATGTCCTTGATGAGGGTCATTAGAACTGGTGAGATTGGATATGTGACATTTTTAATGTAGACTCAGAAACAAGCTTCATTATTATTGAAAGCTGAAGATGAATTTATTGAGATGATCTGAATAATTTCTCTGAAGCAGAAATGCCACAGACAGCTGCTGTCTCGCTCTTAATGAGTTTCAGAGTCTGTACAAAGAGGAAACCCAAGTCTTTGTGGAAAGCTCTGAAGAGATTTCTTTCTATCCTGCCTCACAGCCTGTCTCCTGAGAAGCACAACCATCAGCACTGACAATAATAAACACAAAACAAAGGTCTAGATTAAATGCTGGGAATGATCTATGGCATTGTTCTGCTGGTATGCACCTGAGGCTCAAGACCCTTTCTCAAAATGGTGGCAACTCATCTATCTCTAAAAACAGTTACATGCTTCCAGTGATTTGAAACAGAAACAGGCTTTATCGGTAATCTTCTGAGCTGGATTTTAAATTTTCCTTAAATTGAGGGTGCTTAGACCTGATACTTTTCCTTAGCACCTTAAGAAGACTGAGATCCATTGTAAATCAGGTCCCAGGCCAGGTTTATTTTTCAGGCATCCCTTGTCTGTTATAGGATGTTGGTGCTTTTTAAGCAACAAGATGAGTTGAGAAGCACACAGGAACACTGCAATAATGGTGGTATTTAGGAGATGGGGAGCCAGCAGAGGGTATGAATTTTAAGCCTGCGTTAAGTTCCAGGGTGTATAGCTGGAAATGCTACCTTCCTTGCCCTTCTTTCCTCCCTCTCTCTTGGCAGCAGATTAAATTTCTACTTCATGGCATTTCTGGGATGGCAAGTAATGTGGTACTTCTGTCTTGGAAAATTTTTGCAGATGTCCTGATCCTTACTATTCATCCTTGGATCTGAGTCTCTTCTTAAACCAGCCTTGCCAGTCATTCACATTGTCAGGTCTGGTAAGTGGCTGCGACATTAAAAAACATTAAAGAGCAAGTATTTGATGTTCAGACAGTTAGGAAGTCTTAGGAATGTGTTAGAAAACTGATCTCTTCCACCAAAGGGTCTTAAAAAGGTGCATAGTTGGGTATAAGCACCTGGGAAAAGGCTCTTGAGAAAATGACATTAGAGAGGCAGAGACATCAGCACATCATGGAAAAAACATGTATTTCTGCCACTTGCCAGCAGCTGTTCAGGAAAGTGTCTGAGACACCATCAGCTCCTTGGCTCACAGCTTCCAGGGAAGTGTTTGTACAGCTGACATGTGGAGGCAGCATGTGGACCTCCAATAGCATAAACCCATTATTTTTGCATTCATATCACATAGAAGTGTGCGCCCCTACCCCCATAAATCTCACAGAGCATACGTTCTGCAAGTTAAGGGAGGGGAGATCCCAGCTCATCACATACACATTAGGCTACCATGGTAAAAAAAACCTGCAGAATTTAAATGCAGCACCCAGTGTATGCTCACTGCCTATTTCTAATCTCCCCTGCAAAAACAGGACACAGGTAGGGATCTCAATCACAGTCTGCTTCTGCCATGAACACAGTAAAACACAGACAGCACCAGAGCAAAATTTTCCGTTAGAGCTGAAGAGCATGTCTCAGGGCAGGCTGTGAGAGAGGTGAGGCTGGAGGTCTTCTCCTCCCCTCCAGGGACCTTGGCTGCCCACAGGACTAACAAACAGAATAAAGCCGAAATAACAACCGCAGTCCTTCCTGCTGAAATGGAGATTTCAATAACCTGTGTCACAAACGGGAATAATAAGCAGTCTTTTCTGTTTCAAACCTAGAAGCAAACATGCCAGGGGTAGAAATAAATCTTCAGAGAGATGGCTTAGATTAAAAGGCTTGCACCAAGCCGGGCGAGGGAGGTGTACTTTCCTCCCAGGCCGAGGGAGCGGAAAGGCAAACAGTGGTTTGAGTGTTTCCAGGCAAATTGGGCTGTTTTAATTACCTTACCTTCCTTCTCCCTTGACCCCAAGCCAGTGGCTGGGAGAGCACGCAACCCCCGCATGACCGGGGTGCGTATCACAGCATCAAACATGGATGAGAGAAAAAGGAAAACAGGGAGAGAGGCCTGAAACGCCCAATCTGACAGGCTCAACAGGTTGCTGGTTGGAATGTTTCTGACGCCACCAGCGCTAGGAAAGCAGCTTTTTCTCGCAGTGGGTTTATTGAGAAGATTATTAAAACCTTTTCATTTAAAAACATTTGGCAAAGACTTCTGCATAAGTCAAGAGGACATTTTTTGCCCACATCAGCTTCCAACAGAGAAAAGAGAGTTTAAGGGGGAAAAAAACCCAAGCAAAACGCCACCAATTTTCCTCATGGCTGCCAAAAAGGGTCTTGAAAGAGCTTGCCTTGTGAGTGAGAGGGACACCAAGAAGTACTCCTTGGCCCTAGACAGGTAACACAACTCTGTTTTCTTCACTGCCATTGTTTTGTCTTTGAGAGCAATATGGGATCACTAATATACTGACGGACTGCAGAAATCAATGTATGGGGTGTTTCACTGTGCATACTGGGAACATCTTTCAGTACTTTCAAAGTGGTTTTTTTGATTTTTATCTTCCCAAACTTTCTTACTAAATGTGTGGTGCATTTACTAGACAGCAGCCTGATGTGTCTGCATCTGTGACGGATTGAAGCAATCTACTGTTGACAAGCGTCTCCTGCTATGTATTTTATAAGCTTAGCAGATTTATTGTAAGATGCAAAACCTCATGGATTATGCTGCAACTTTAGGCTGAATTATAATAGTGCTGTTGACACCACATTTGATTCAAGGCTCCTTCAAGCTTGAACGTCTAAATTATCTATTTGGTCTGAAAGAAATGTGATGCTGTTAAGGACTTGATCCTGCAAAACTTTATTCATGTAGATAGGTCTACCAGACTTGGAGCTGGTGTACTTCTCGTTTGCCAGAGAGGTCCTGTGGGTAAATGCTCTCTTGAATGAGGAAGGACCCTCTGAAAACATATAACATAGCTTGGGTTAAAAAATGAGTATAAATGTCTATCACAAACTAGCTTTGCAGTTGAACTTCTTTTCATCCTTCCTCTTGACACAGACCAGAAAGTATATTTAAAAGAAAATAGCTGCTCAGTTACAGCTTAGCACCTCTTGACATTTCCATTATCTCACTGGTTTTCAGGTTATTTATTGCTTGGCTCTCTTAAAATGCGTGGGACAGAAACTTGGCATAAACACTGTCAGTTCAAATGGAAATCTGTCTCTCCATGTTCTTATACTGGGGTCACTGCCATCGTATTTTAGTCATTTGAGTGTCTGGGTTGCTATTTAAATATTATTACATGGCTCCATAAATATACATGGCACTGAACAAAATGACTTTTGTGGTAGCATTTATGTCTTAAAAAGATCCCATATGATTCTGCAATTCATTCTGGTTAGTGAAGACTCTCAGAGCTTTATTGATAGTCTGAAATTTTGTGGGCACAGCTTCAGTGCTCAAGGTCCTTTGGCCCTTTGCCACCTCTAGATGCAAGAACATCTCTGGACAAACCCTTTACATGGTGTGGAGCAGAGTGTCCTGAAACAGGGATAGTTGTTAGGCTGCCTTGTGGGATGCTCATTATCCCTAGATCACCAAGAACAGAGAATATCCCTAGTGAGAAGAGGGGTATGATGCACACTGGGGACAAGAATCCCTGGCAGCTCATCCTCCCATCTGAGAGCTGACTCACCTTCTGGAGGAGCTGATTTCTTTCCGATAATTCTATCTTCATTTAGGACCTAAGTTAGTTGGGATGAATAGCTGCAGCAATTGTAATTGTTGGGCTGGTTACTGCCCATACACCCAACAGCCCTTCAGCTCGAGGGCTGGTCCCAGTAGGGCTCCATAGCAGAGGTCCTGAGATGGCTGAGTTACTGCAGTGGTAACACAGCTCTCCAAGAGAGGGACTTCTTGTCCAGGCGTGTGGCTTTTGTGCTGCATCTCCTCTTGGCTTTTCTTACCAGGTGGAATTTGATTAACTACACAAACGCATTTCTCTGTCCCAGCAATAACCAGAAACAAGGGCCAAGAACTGGGGTGTCCTTCCTGTTTGAAGAGCTGGTAGCTCATGGGAAGCCCTCGTCCTCCTGCTCCTCACAGCCCAGTGACCCAGGATGACAGCCTGGGGGCCGGAGTGTGGCAGGGGGGATGCAGCCTGCTGGGCTTCAGCTTGTGCAGACTGGCTGTGTGCACAGCTTCAGGTGCCTTAAGCCGATCAGTAGAAATAAGCTCATCTTAGCCTTTGGTATAAATTACCACGTTTTTCTGTTCCCTGTGTGTAGGCTTAATGAGCAACTCTAATGCTTTCAGCAGAATTTATTTTGCACATAGATTACCAATTTCTTTGCCATCCCCCAGCCTCCTTCTTTTTAATAAATGCCATTATTGCAATACACAGGGATCAAAACTGTTTTTATCTTAGCCATGTGAGTAAGAAGTCTGAAAACAAACCCCTTTCCCTGTACACAAGGCTGTGTGGGGGACAATGCTCTGGACATGCCAAACCTGTCTGTATTCAATAGTGGGTTCGGATGCATTGAGATTTCCCACGCCAGACTTGAAATGCTTACAAGAGGGTGGGCTTTAACTGAGCCCTCTGAAGAATCAGGTCAGCTGTAGGCTTGCATGGTCATTCACGTTGTAAAGGACCTCAGGCAGTTTCTGGTCCAACTTCCTACTCAAAGTAGGGTCAGCCAAGAGATTGAACAAGGTTGCTCAGGTCTTTACCTGGTTCTAGCTCTCACGATGGAGACTGCACAGCATCTCTGGCCAATCTGCTCCAATACTGAATTCTCCTTACAGTCAATTTTTTACTTATATTCAGTCTAAACCCCTCTTCTTTCAATTTCTGGCCATTGTGCTCATTCTTCCTCCATGCACAGCAATAAAGCTTCATCTTCCTTATCAAAAATACTGGCAGGATGCTTCTAAGTGCTCATGAACCCACTTTTTTTGCTAGGTTGAACAAGCCCAGTTCCCACAGAAGTAGTGCTCCATCCCTGGTCACTCTCTGCTGAACCTGTGCCAGTTTATTGATCTTTCCTGTACCGGGCACTCCAAATCTGGGCATGATATTCTGGATGTGTCTCAAAAATCTGTCCCAGGTGCAGGACTTTGCATTTGTTCCTGTCAAGTCTCAGAAGGCTCCTGCTGATGCCATTCTCCAGCTTCATTATGGCAGCATTTCCCCCCAATGTATCACCTGCAGCCTTGGATTGCCATAATCTGCCAATTGGATCAGAGTGTGCTCCAACTCCTCCTCCAGGTAACAGAGAAAGATATTACAAGGGCCTGGTTCCAGGATAGGCCATCACTTCTCACCAGCCTCCAGGAAGGGTATGAACTTGCATGTAATGGCATCAGGGTCTGAAGCTGTGAGCTCAGAACCTCCTTCTTTATGCAAAATTTGTTGCCTGTAAGTCATGTCAGGAAAGTTTCATATAATGTCTCTTTAAATTAGGTCTGAATAAGATGTCTGAATAAGGGGCCAGAGATAGTTTTCTATGGTCTTTTTACAGTCAGTGCTGGTGGTGGGAGAGCATATCTAGTGATCAAGATATCTACTTATCAAAGTCTAGGGGATACCTTGACCATATTCCTGAAGTTTCCATGAATGAAGACAGGCTAGATGATTTTATTTCTTTCTGACAATAGATCAGTGTGATATTGGACAGAAATATTCAATATCCCACTGCATAAATCAATGGATTTGCATCAGATTGTACCAGCTACACTGTGAACTGGATTTTGGCTTGATCCAGCATGGATTTCTGGATCTCTGATTATGTTCTTTATATAACCCTACAGTGAGATTTGAATACCATCACACAAAAGAAGCTCAAGGTTTCTGGTTTCAAGGTCTTAATTTTGTCTCTAAGACAAGAGACAAAAAAAAAATAAAGAAGAGCAATGCTGAAAGCAGGAAAGATGTGTAAAACCTGAGGGCTTGTCTTCATGTAGAAGTTTTTAATAGAGGACATTAATGTGACTTGTAGTTGCTCCTATCTATCAGTGAATCCTTAGGCTTGCAATTGATTCTTGTCTCCCAGGTTCATTCCAGTAGACAAAAAGTTTGAAGTGAGCCTGGAGGGTGATTTCTTCAGGTGGAGATTGATTTTCTATAACAAGCACATGGGGAAAATTTTCTTCTTCTTCTGCCTTCCTGCAGCCAATATGAAAACTCTTATGAGATCAAGAGTCCTCATCAAATAAAGACTTTCCACTACTCCTTGCGCTTTGCAGAAGTCAGTGCTCATGAAAATGTTAGGTGTTTCTTGTGACTTTTGAAGGATTTTAGCTGAGGCCCCTTTGGTTGTTCTCCTTTATACTGGCTTGCCAGCCTGTCCCAGGAGCATACAGGATCTTAGGGGACTCAGCAAAGCCCATCCCATTGCTTTTGTCCTCAGGTGACATTAGAACCCTGTAGAAAGGACTGTGTATGCCCAGCACTGGCCATACATCGTCTCCATTATGCCCACTTCAGTTATAGCCACTTCATCTCAGAAAAAAACATTAGAACCAAGATAGTAAGAAATATAAAACAGAAATTAAATAACAGGGGTATAACGATGCACAGCATCATGAATGATGTGATGAAGGTAAACAGGGAATAGCTATTCATTATTTCTGATAGTACCAGAACTAATTAAAAGAGCAGGCAGGCAGCTTACGAGTAACAAAGGATGCATTATTTTTACACAAATCATAATTAAACTGTGGAACTCAACACCTTCAAGTCAGCCAGGTTTGCGGAAGAAGGAAGTGTGAAAGGCTATTAGACATAAGCTCTGGTTCAGCCGCCTCCCAGCCTCCAGATTTGGGCAACCAGGGAACGGTACTGCCCTGGACATGTTCCTTTATGGTACTTTGTCCATACATATTCTCTCATGCTCAGGATGGAGTTCGGATACTTGGCTACATGCATTTTGGTTTAACTCCATGCAGTTATTGTTCTGCTGTTATGCGAAAGGATATTTATTGACAATACGTTTATGCATGGATGGCCAGGCTCTCAAAATGCAACTAAATAAAAACCATAGGACAAATTCCCCTCTATTAGTCATCTAAATGTGTGAAGATATATAAATGTTTGCCTTTGTTTTGTGCCCACAATATGGAAAGGGAGAATCTGGACAGCCAGGCTATAAACTTAGAAATATTCAAGACTGGTACACCAGTTGGAATCAGAGTGGTGCCAGCATAAGGGAGGTGACTATGGCTTTGATAAATTTTCCTTTAAAGGCAGTTTTATTATCCTTTCAGGCACCAAAAAATTACTATTCCCCCTTGTGAAGGAAACAATCTCCTGTGGGAAGTGCAGTGATTTCGCATTTTGCTCTTTTGACTGGGGATCTCATAATGGTCTGGGAGGATGGCAATTATTCCCACCAGCCTGCAGATCAAGGCACCCAACTGATCAAGTGAACACAAACAAAAGGAAGTTGTAATCAAAAGCTCTTGCTAATGATTTGTGTGGAATCTGCAATATGTATTAATATTTCCTACTTCCCCCCTTCCAGGCATGACTCAGTGGGAGCCCTTCTGTGGCACTCCCCTGACTATCTCTGTTACAAAGGAAAGAGAATTTGAAATGGAGGAAAGATTATTTTTTAATCTGGGACTCTGCTTGCAGTGTGCTTGCGCAGAGATCTGATGCTCAAAGGCTACATGTTGTTCTAACACACTCAGAAGGGGTTTATGGTTTGACAGAGCTGATCTCTGCACCTTGAGCTTTTGATTCACACATTTATAAAACTGCCTCTTAGATTCTTTTAATTAGTGGCAGGCTGCTCTTGGAAGAGAAAGATAATGGTTACTCATGGGAGCTGGCAGGAGTCTTCCTAACTCATCGGGCCAGATGCTGCTCTGTAAGTTCAAAGGGAGCAGCAAATGCTCACCACCTCTGACAACAGAGCCACTTCTTTTTAGGTACCCTTTAGACAGAAAAAAGTGACATTTGTGGGTTTATACTGTCTCTGTTTGCTTTTGCACATGCTCAACAAGATCTGTGGATAGTGGTTTCCTACCCCTCATGGCACTCTGAGGTTTTGATAGTTGATGGAGGGACTTGAAGATTAAAACAGAGAGGGGGATCACAAAGCGACCTATTTTGATAACAGCAAGGAAAGGATTTGGTGGCTCAGAAATACACAGGGGTAATTTTGGCATCCCTGCCCTGACAGGCTGTTGAGCTGATCATGACTCACGTTGTTAAGGCGATTTTAACATTCAATGCCAGCTGATGAAAATCGAGTTAAAGGGAAATTAATTTTACATTCAAACTACAGGAAAGTTGACTTCAGAGAGGGATCACGAGAAAGAAAAACTTGCATGTCCTGATTTTCGGGAGGGAGTGGGAGAACTACAGTATTTTATCCACCCATCTCAAAGGAATCAATTTGTGGTGTCTTCTGAGAAGCCTGAGGAATGTAAACCAAAGGCCTAGAGAAGGACTGGATAGTGGGGACCTCAGCTGCCAGATGGGCAGCCCGTTCCCCAGGCAGCCCAACTCCATTTGTTTGTTGTTATGAGGAAAATAAAGGAAAACACTCACAAAAGAACTAAGAAAACTCACTGTCTCCAAGCATTGGGCATTAAATCTGATCAATTGCTCTTTCATGCAAGCTCTTCATATATGTACAGAGGGAACCAGCCACCTCTACTGAGCAAACAGAGACCACATGCTACCCTGGCCGGGAAACAGGCTGACTCAGGGGAACATGCTGCATCCTTGGAACATCTCAAATAATATTTACAAAGCTAAATCCACTATGATTATCTACAACTGCAGGGCTTGGCTGCTGACATGGGTCAGCTCTTCTTTTGCCTGTACCTCTGTGGTGCTGATGAACACGAGGGGCTGAGGCATCTGCAGATGCCTCAGAGTTCTGGTGGGACTTTGGACTCACAGAGCAGCTGCAGCCCCTTCAAGCTGCTCAAAAAGGCAGCTGGAAAAAACTTGTGATTTCAGTGCAATTTTTGTCTTGACATGAAGATTGGCAGCCACTGGCATGATTTCTTTCCATTGAGATTCAGGCATCTTGACACTTCCATAAACAGTGCAGAAATGCTACAGAAAGTTGCCAATATCCATGTACTTCCCGGAGCACAGGTCTTTACACACCTGAAGAAACAATTCTTACTGGTCCCATAGGAAAGTCCTTAGTCAAAATGGGGAAAAGAGGCTGTCATTACTGGGGCAGCTAAGCTCAGCCCCACATCATGCCCCTGTGCTGATGGCGGACTTGGAAACAGCAGCGGAGTTTGCTGCATTCCTGGGTAATGCAAGTGGTCTCTGTCCCTGCACACACAGCTGTAGCAGGTGGATATATGGATGTTCTGCATGTGCATCTGGGCAGGCTTCACCTTTTGATGCCACAATGCATCCCACAAGTCTCAGTACATGGCAGTGCATGTTTTACCAGTGGAGCTATCACATTAGAAGCAGCTGTGGCAATAAGGGTTGTATCTGGAGAGACATAATGGTTTTCAGTTGAGCGTCCTGGGATAGAGTTCAGGGGTTTGTTTGGTTTGTTTGTTCCCATTTGGGGTCTCCTCAGTTGAGAGGAGGAGGGAATGTCCTTGTACAAACCACCCTGGAGGAGCCTCTGTGCTGCTCTAGTGAAAGCATATCATAGTCATCCAAGAGCTCCGGCTGTTGCAATGCAATGTGCTCCATCCTGGGCTTCTCTATTGCAATCCCACATTTCCTGCACATGATCCCTCATAAGGACAGCACTGAGGTTTTGTGGCAGAGCACCTGTGGATTGGAAATCACCTAGTGATGGAGCAAAGCCCAAAGAGCCACTTCTGTTGAACTTCTCGCCTTTCTGTGGTATCAGTGGCACAAAGGGGTCAGCATACTGTGGAGAATTGACCTATTTGATTTTTTCAAGTGTCTTTGAACCTGTTTGGCTAATATTTTCTGTGCCAGGCCCCGCTGGGAGGCTGGTAGTTTTTGTACATATGGGGAAATTTGAGACAAAATAGTTCCACATGCAAAGAAAGGAAATAAATATCTTTATTCACTTATATTTGAGAAAAATAAGACTTTTTTTTAAAATTGTCTTCACAACAAATCTCTTGGAAATAAAAGAAGGAATTTTTCTGTAGAATCGTCTCCATGCTATGCTTAATCTTGTTACTGTTTGCATGAGGTATGACTTTATCACACAGTGTGCATAAAATACACAGCCTAAGAAAGTTACCCAGTGCTTCATAAACCGCTAAAGGATGTAGGAAAGCCTGAAGAGCTGAGAAGTATAGCCAGAGCAGTCATTTCATGAGCAGCTTGCTCCTGCAGAGCCCTGCCTGTGCAAGCAAGCCTCTTCTAAGCCCTGCTCCGCTGTTCCCAGCGCTGCTTTTATCTTTTGAAAGCATTAGTTACATAGTTTCTGGGGCTGCAGGTCTGGATGTCCAAATCACCAAGGTTTTTCTGTTTTAATCTTTTCTTTCTTTCAATCCCAAAGGATGAGCTGGCATCTGAAGAATTTAAATGAAGACAGGCAGCAGCAAGAAGCAGAAGTTGCTGAAGCTAATCCAGTGTATCACTGTCATGGCTACTCACAAGCCTATGAGAACAGAAAAAGGGAGCAGCATCAAGCCAGGAGGAAGCTCTGTGTAGCATCAGTAATTTGCATCTTCTTCATGATTGCTGAGATTACAGGGGAGTATGTTTGCCCAAAGAGAGCTCAGTTTGGTGCCCAGCACAGCTATATTCATGCCCTTTCATATGCACTCTGACTGCAGGGACCTATGGTGCACAGAGATCAACCCATATGGGCTAAAACAACTCCTTTCTCCTCAGTTAAAAAAAAAAAAAAAAAAAAAAAGTGTTTTTTTCTAATGTGAAATTATCAAAACAATTTCATAAAGTCATTTAATGGTTGCATCTGGGTAGGAATACAGAGATCACTTAATGATCTGAACTGCTCTCCCCGGTCTTTAAGCCGAGTTAAAAGTGGCTCGCATGTCTTAGCATCGTGTCAGAAAAAGCTTCTCATTAATTGGGTTATATTTTTTGGAAGAGATTGAAAGATTTCACATATTTATCCAGGCCAATGAGACCTCAGCACTGATGAAGGTTGCTAGCAACAGGGTCTGATATTAAATGCAACAGTCTTTGCAAAATCCATGGAAATTCAGGGCCAGATTCACCATCTGTTTTTCTTCAGTTAAGTCAATGTGTTTATACCAAGGCATGTTTGTCTTTTAAATTGGCCTGCTGGTGTGTCTCTGGATCAATGGAAGATTATTCCCCTGTCTAATTAGCTTTCACTCCTGGACCCATCCTACAATATCCAATATAAGTGTTTGGCTTATTCATAGAGCATTAGCTTTCATTTTGTCCCACCAATGTGCTCTCTGCATGGCTTCTGTGGTACTTATACCCACCTGATCACTTCTGGCTCTTTAATTTCCCATTCTCTCTAGTGAGGTGAGGCAAGGTAAGGCATAAGGAATCCCGCACACTTTTGCCACTCCTGCCCCAGGGAATGTAGTAAAAATCAGGTAGGAAGGCTTCTGAAACCCATGTTTTCCCAGCTTTAGCAGCTCTGGAAGCCCCATGAAAATAGAAAGGCTTTCTCTTCCCCACAGGTGAGAAGTGATACTGAAAGAGCTACTGCATTGCTGTCTCCTCCCCTGGCTGTCAAACCCATCAGGGGCTTCTCCAGCTCTTCCCTCCCAGGCACTCTTCTGCACGAAGCCCTGTTGTTTGTAGGTCATCTGCATTTCCCCCATGGAAACCGGTGCATACCATTACTATCCATGCAGACATTTCCAGTGCTAGAAGTGATGCATTATTAACAAAACCATATAATCAGTAGGCTTAAGTTTGGTGAAAGCAGCAATGCTAGAGGATAATTGGAAGAACAGATGATATGTTAACTAAATGTTTCCTTTTGCTTAATGAATCATACAGCTTTTTTGCAGTGACAGCTTAAGTAACAGGCTTGAAGACCATTTTGTTTCAGACCATTAAACTTTGACAAACCAGTTATTAACTGTCGTTACAGACAGCAGTCTATAGAGATTTTTGTAATTATGAGCCATACATTTAATTTTTGTAATTGTTAGGCTAGACTGGCTCTGCCTGATGATTGACCATTGAGTGACTGACAATTTTTGCTGCTTTGCGGTATACAAAGCTATAAACATCCACTGTAGGCAATAGTAAGTCATAAAGGTGACTTGTTGGGATCACTGATACACAGCAATAAAAGCCTGTAACTGTTAGACAGCTTTTGCTCTTGAAAATGAAGAATGTGTTCCCCTTTCTGCTCCTTTTAAGGACAGACATCTTCTGTGGGCTTTATTATGCTAAACAGAAGAAACAAAGCTGCATCACTCTCAAGGAGGTTGAACAGTTATGCTTCCTTGAATCTCTAGATCTTCCCATGATGTTTTTTCTCAAACCATCTGTGCTGGTCCTTACTGCTCTCCCAAAAAGGGCACTGTTGGCTGAGCCTGATACACCAACTGCTGCCGAAAGACTATTATCTTCTGTTTTTCTAATGCAGATCCATCACAGTCTCCATAGATTTGGAGATACTAGTCAAACCAATTACACCCTAGGTACAGCCCTGACATAAAAGTGCTTTTCAAGGATTTTTAGTGACTAAGGATCAAATGTGGATTTCAAAGTAGTTTATTTCCATTTGGGCACTAGAAAGAGAGACAAACCCTACATGTGTCCTCATATCTAAAAGGAATATAAAGACTTGACCACGTTGCTAAGATAAGCAGACCTAGATCTCAGAAACTCACCCAAGGCATTAATTATGCCAGAAATACATAAAACAATAATTACATAACATTTTTGAAAGATGGCAGGCTGGAAGCAAGCTTTTGTAATGCTGTCCCACAGAACACGGAAATACAGTGTTGAAAATGCAATAGGGTTTTGCAGGCAGCTTGTGCTCTACATATTTGTTTGCTCAAAGGTAGCTGATGCCTTGGTTGTTAACATCTGTGCGCTGTCAGATAAGCCTGCTTCCTTCTGCTATGCAAAATTGCTTCCCACTTGAGAAGCAGCTACCCTGTAAACAGTGAAAGCCGAAGAGCTGTGTCATGGGCAAAAAATACATGTGCATTTACAACTGCATGCTCTGGGAAATCCCTATTCTTTTGAATTTTTAATTTCACTGTAAGAAATGAGATGCCCCCAAATTCTGCAGTTGTGTTTGCTCCCTTTTGGAAGGTAACATTCAGCTGTAAATGGGATGAATACTGAGGCAGCAGAGAAAAATAATACGTGTCCTGTATGTGCAATATACATTGTCCTGTGGCGACAAATCATAGTGTTAGGTATTCTAATCTAAAATCTGTATATGGGAGGAAATTAAACAGATAGTCCATCCTGCTGGCATGAAGACTTTCAACCTATAAGGAAATGACAGATGTTTACATGTCTCTTTGGCAGAGGTATTTTGCTAATGGTTTGAATGAGGCATTTTATGAAGTTTTTCAGGATTCATTGATTCTCATACGGGTTGTAGTCAGGAGAAACAGGTGAGCTGAAATTAATTAAATGACTGAAGTATGGAAATATATTGCCAAAAGCAGAAACCCGATGTTTTGGCTCTAATATTTCACATTTCCCTTTTTCTACATTGCTACTCTGATGAAAAGATTCCCCTGCTATAACAAGCTTACAGGACAGCTTCCTGCCTGTGATACTTGTGTCCTGCAGCCATCAGCAGCTGGAGTACTTTCGAGCAATCTTTTAGCTCCTTTGGATTTGCCTTTAGCCCTGAGACATGGTTAGAAAAGTTTGGCAAAATAATGATATTTGGCTTACTGGGTAAAATAAATGTGGTTTCAGCCTAAAATGTTGATGGGTTTTTGTATTTTTCACAGAATTCACATGAAACCAAAACCCCCAAAGTAAAATGACATTCAGCCACATTTTTTGAGCTCTAGCAGGAAAATTAAATCATGCATTACAGATGCAAAATGATAGATTAGTCCTATGAACAGAACATTTTTCTCTACGCCTTCACCAAAATGGCTGGTTGTTTATCACAGCTTTTCTACTGGGACCGTTCCTTTTATTCCAGTTTTAGTGTTGCCTGTGACAAATTAACAGTTGGGCATCCACCCATCCAAAACTCAGAAAGAACATGCATATTTTCCTACGACAAATAGGGAATTAATCCCATAAACTAAGTCTCTGAGTTTCTGTACATACATAAAAATATCAGTGGTCTGTGAAAAGATAGTGGCAGGATACTGGAAATGTGATCACTAATACTTTCCTGAAGAAATCTGATATTAAAATTGACACATTAAAACAGTCCAATAGTAACATCACTAATGTATCACTATTCTTAATGTCCTTCTCAGACAAAGAAATTTAGCTTATTTCTTCCTATTACTTCCTACCTTTCACTGCACGAGCAAGGTACAAAATGAAACTATCATTGAAGAGTTTTGAGTCATGCATTGAAAATGGAATGTTCCCTTTGATTCACAGCAAAGCAGGTCTCGAGTTTGATCTGATAAACTCAAATGTCTGACCAGAGTCATGATACGGATGTGTGTTTCACACAGGTGGGCATATTGCTGGAAGCCTGGCGGTGATCACTGATGCAGCACACATCCTGGTGGATCTGACAAGCTTCCTCATCAGCCTCTTCTCACTGTGGCTTGCCTCCAAACCTCCCACCAAACAGCTGACTTTTGGGTGGCACCGAGCAGGTAGAAAATGTGTCACAGTATGAACATGTATGAACATCATGGCCAAGGACTGGAAAATTTGCTGATGTTCCATAGGTCTGCAGATAGAGATAGTCCATTACTGCTCTTAAAGCCTCCAGGACACATGGCAAACAGACCAAGCCAGTAAGCTTCAAAGAAGTGAAGAGCACAGTCATGTCTTGCCTACAAACATATCTTTCAGGTCATTTGTATAGTTTTGGGGTGGTGCTAGCTTTGGCTGAGATAACAGGAACTTCCCTCAGCGACTTGAGCATGAGAAGGGCCAAGTCCTCAACCTACTATGAAACACAAGTTTCTATAAAAGTAGCAATACCCATTAACATGAGGGTCTACTTCATTTATAGAATGATAATTAATTATTCTTATTATTACATTATTCTTTAGACAGTAATGTTCTACTTGTAGAAAAGTGCGATTCTTTAACATTTACCATTTCTCAAATGGCTCTAGATGCCTATGCACCTGAACTGAGGACTCGATATATGCTTCAAGGCTGTACACTATGAAGGTCCAGAAGCAGCTTCTGATGCAAGATGCGTGTAGGCTGAGGTTGCTTGTAGCTGCAGAATGTACCAGGGAAGACACATGCCATACTCATCCTGTCTTTATATTTCTATATAAGCGTATTCTACAAGTTTTGCTGGAAACAAGCTGCTGAGTGAAGCGAGGCTTAATATGACTGGAGCACGGCTGACATTATATAGACAACACAGAGCTGAATTTTGCAGCCTTAGTAAACTACTACTTACCATCACCTGACCTAGAATTACTTTTTGTGTTTATGTTCTCTTAGCCTGGGGAGAAAGGAAAACTTCTCTCTTGCTGACATTCATGAGACTCATGATGTTCCTGAAGCTACCTGAGCTTCAGCCACCTCATGTAGCTTCACCCTCAGACCATGTTAGATTTTTTAGGTTTTTGTTGTTGCAATGCAGAACTTCAAACCCAAACTTTTATTGTCTTTCTATCCTGGTAGCAAAGAGAGCCTTGCATCGAATGTTAGTGGTTAGTTACATTCCATGATAGTTATCCTGTTTCTTGCTTACTTTTCCCGCTATATTTCCAGTTTAACATGCAGGTGCGTATCTTAATAGAGTA
This sequence comes from Psittacus erithacus, assembly GCA_009867235.2. Taxonomy (NCBI): domain Eukaryota; kingdom Metazoa; phylum Chordata; class Aves; order Psittaciformes; family Psittacidae; genus Psittacus; species Psittacus erithacus. Next base: position 45,039 of record WYDI02183607.1, on the reverse strand, counting down.
GCAGAGGGCAGTAAGGGGGCTGACAAAGTCACTGTGCAATGACTACCAAGGCCTTGCAGCTGCAGCCCTCTATGACACTGGGAGCTGTTTTTTCACTTCTTTTCTCAGACTGATAGAGTTTGTCAAGCAAAGACTGTTTGTGACAGGGCTCAGGTTTAGCAGAAACCACCTGAATGCCTCCTATGCTCTAAGCCAGAGCCAGGCAGCAGAACCAGCCAAGTGGTTCAAATTCAATGAAATCCTTTGGGTGTGCACATACTTTCAGAAACGTGGCTAGAAGCACAATACTGAATGAGACTGAAAGTGTGAGCCAGACCTACCTCCAGACAGGAAAGCTGTCTTCAAGCTCAATTTCTTTATTTCTGGCATGATTCAGAGATTCCCAAACAATCCCACACTATTGTTTGCTCTGCTGTCAGTGCCAGTGGTGATGAAGAAATGTAACAGAGAACATCTTGAGCAAAGCAATTAGTACTACTGAACCGGTTTGTAAGCTTAGCTAAACATTTGCTAATACACTACATTGAAAAGTAGAACATATTTTTACCTACGTAATATGGATGACCTCTAACACATTCAGTTGTGGAGTATATGCATACATGCACGCAGGTTCACTCGGGTGCTCCTAAAAGCTGTTGACTCCTTTCATGCCAATGATAGTATAACCATCAACACCTTCAGCTGGGCCAAATTTGCAGGGCTTCAGCCTGTAACTTGCAGAAAATATAAATACCAGCTATGCTTTATGTTAGCCTTCCTTTAAGCAAGACTAAATTTCCCTAAGAGTGCGCTTTCATTTGCTATTTGTCAGTTTTAAACAAAATGGTTATTTTGGTAAGCCTCTGAAGCCTGGACTGCTGCAAAAGGTGTGTCCATCATAAAAATATATTCAAAGCCATAAGCTGAGTTTCAGCCGCTCTCATGGACTGTGCAAGTGCAAGTTTGTGCAAGTGTTTTGCCCTTTGTGGCCATCTACTGCCTTTCACTTTACCGTGAGCTTTCATTTATCTCAGTATTGTCTCAGCTGCTCTCATAAAGTGACACATTTACCCATTCAAGTCACATGGCAATTACTAGTCCCACATTCTGTTAAAAACATGCTGCACATTCATATGAACATCCTTGGACCTGTCCTCTGGCAGTTCAATAAAAGGTGGCCTTGGGGACTGGATTTATTTGAGCCCAACTCAGGGCCAATAGAGACAAAATTAAATTTCACTGCCCCAGGGAAAAAAATAAATTCTTTGTCCTTTCATGCTGGTGGCACAAAAGTGATTTTGTGCCAATGGCAGGGTGAGTCCCAGGAGAGAAGAAGAAGAGGTTTTGCTGGCAGGACCTCAGTGGGGGCTGTCACTGGCTTTCTGAGGTGTGAAGTGACAAGAGGTGTGCAGAAACAAGGGAGGCAATTGGAGAGGGCTCATATCTGACAGCAGGTTTGGGTGAGCCAAGCCTCTCTCTTTCCCTCCAGCTTCTTCCCCCATGACCAAGACAATCATGTTTGAGAAAGAGGGCTGGTTCCTGGGGTCTTCACACCAAGCCAGCAGGGCCAGGAAACTACATCAGATGTAAAAGAATTGCTTTTATCCTTCCTTCCTATTACAGCTCCTTTTGCTCGTCCCCAAACTCCACAAATGTTCTTTTTCACCTCTTCTATTTCTCCAAATGGCACATGAAAATAACACTGGAAAGAGGACAAAAGTACGAGCAGATAGAACAAGGTTAGGCCATCATGTGCATAGGGCTGCCCCTGGCAGCCACTGGATTTCCTATGAGCAGAAAAGGTTTTGGCCCATTCCTTGTGAGCATCAAGGCTGCAAATATACAACAAGAAACTGTCCTGGCTACAAAGCTCACGAACTTGGAACCATTACCATCAGACTTTTATCATTTTTTGCATTTCTGTTATGATTCCTGTTAATATCAGATTGTTTTAATTCCTAGAAATTCTAGGAGCTTTGCTGTCTATGATAATCATTTGGATGGTGACTGGTGTGTTGATATATTTGGCTAGCTTGAGGCTGCTACACCCTGATTACAATATTGATGCTACAGTGATGCTCATTACCTCTGCTTGTGCCGTGATCGCCAACATCCTGTAAGTCAGTTTTCCTCTCCAGTATAACTTTTGAACTTTGAACCTGCTGCAGCATTTCCATAAAAAACAACAGAGAGATATTAATCTCAAAAATATTAAGTGTTTATGAGCTTCATGAAGATATGGAAAAGGGCAGAGAAAAGAAATTTTGCTTCTCATTGAAGGATGAAGTTGCTCTCTTCCTTCCTGTTAGCTGCGACACTAGGAAGGGAAATTATGAATGCATAAACTCCAGGAAATGATTAATCTCCATCTCACTTTTTATTTGATGACAAAGCATTCAAGAAATTTATAGAAAATGAGGCCTCATTAATTACCCCACTCACAGACTTTCTGGTTTGCATGCAACACGCTGAAACACCTAGGAGTTATCTGCTTAGCCACTCTGCATTTTTACTTAATATCTCTGATTTTACTGTTCAGCATTCAGAAGTGAGAGGGGTGATGATGTGTGTGACATCGCTGCTTTCAGAAGTGCAGTAAACCCACTGATATTTGCAGCTTTACACCTTTTTCAGACTAAGCCTCATTCTGCACCAGACTGGCCATGGGCACAGCCATGGGGCACAAGCCAGGGAACATGTGTCAGCCCCTCTGGAAAAGCCAGCTCTGAGCAATGCCAGCCTGCGGGCAGCCTTTGTGCACACCATCGGAGATCTATTCCAGAGTCTTAGTGTGCTAATTAGTGCACTTATCGTCTTCTTTAAGGTTAGTTTTATTAGTTCACTTGCCTTCTTTGCTATTAAGGATAACAGTTATTTTCATAGAATTGTGTTACGGGGTACTATGTAAATATTTTCTCTGTCTTAATGATATACATCGTAATTTATTCAAAGACAGTTATTCTTGGTAATTGAAATGGCTGTTGAGAGTATAACACTTGCTTCTTGGTGTTTCAACTGCAAGGAGGATACTTTGGTGCCTCTCTTTCTTCATCTGTAGTGCCTTCATTCTCTGTGCTGAGGCTCCCTAATTGGCAAAGGACGTCAACACTCATTCTGGACTAGATGAATGGAATGTGTTATTTTCTGAGATTAACAAATTTAAAATGGCAATAACCAACAGTAATGTAATTAACAAAATGATGTGTTCATATTTTTCTAGCCAGAATACAAAATAGCTGATCCAATCTGCACGTTTGTGTTTTCCATCTTTGTTTTGGCAACGACCATCACCATTTTAAGGGATATTTTGATCGTGTTAATGGAAGGTAGGACGTCATTCCAGAATCAATACACTTATATTTTGAGGGTTTTTTTTCTCTCTCTTTCTACATAATGCTTATACTCACTGACAAAAGCATAATAGAACACTTCTGTATCGGTTTCCGATATTCTTGTAATTCTGATCATACTTTGAACCTAATTACAATTTTAATCAAAGCTGTTTTCTACAATTACACGGGAAGATTTATGCATATGGCAGTTTTCATAACAACCTGTGTACTAGTGTTCTGTTAAAGAACTCCCAATGTGTTCCTAAAGCTGAGTTGGTTTTGTTTGTCATATGTGTGACATTGCATTTTACCACCACTCATATTTTTGGAACATGAGAGGTCTACTCTCTTTGTTCATTGTGTAATAAGTCCCTTACCCAGGCTGTGCTTTTAACTGTGTCTGTGAAACAGGCTGAGTGCAAGATGCAGAAGTTTGAAAGATTTTTAGTTATGCCAGTCCAGACAAGCAAGCCAATGGAGCTTTCCAGTCAGGTACAGGTGCAAGGGAATAGACAATTCTCAGCGCATCACAGCAAGAAGAACTATGCTGAGCAATATTTAATTCTATCAGATATGAGCCTGATCATTTGATTTGCAAGGCTAAATGACTTGAGCAGTCACAGATGCATGTTTTTGCCTTCCTTACAGTGAATAACATAATGTAACCTCTTTCTCAGCTAAGAAGACATAAGGGTTAAAGGGAAAAGTAATTGTAATAGAGTAGGTTTAGAATGGATATGAGTTACTCAGTGACTGCCTGTTTTTTTACTTTTCTCTTTCACTTTGTATCTACTTTTGTTTCAAGACAAAAAAATTCCAATTTTTTTTTTATTCTAGGTTTGGGTTGCTTTCAGTGATTGCGAGATAGAGATATATTTTTATATATATGTGTGTATATATATGTATATATATACATATATATATATACACACATATATGTATATATATGTAGCAGTGTACTTAGGGTGCAGCAATTGCCTGCATCTTGGCTGCCAAAACAATCAGAAGATCCCTTGGTTACTGCAAATAAAAATCAAAGTTCCACTGACACTCAGGGGTCTCTTTCTCAATTCCCAGATGTGCTTTTGTGCCATGACTGCCAATGCTCAGCTCCCCTTCACAGCAAGCCCTTACACTCTGCGCTTCTGAGGAGGTCCCTGAAGCCAGTTTCCTACCTCTTACAGAGCATATTCTGCCCAGAATTTTCTAAAGATAAATTGGATGCTGGAGCTGATATAGGAGATGGCTCTTACCCCAGGCATCCAGTCTGCCCCGGGGTGTCAGCCACACAGCCCTTGCGACTGAATATGTCATGCAGGCACTGAGTGCCTGCGGTTTTCTCCAAAAAGCACGTAGCATGTACATGTCAGCATCAAATTCTTCTAAGTCAGTACTCTATATAGCATATCATTGTTGTCATAAATTGATAGGACAAAGCATAAAACACTGAAGTCATTAACAATTACAAAATTTCCTTTACGGCATGACAAAGTGAAGCAATACTGTGCTTATCGTTATTACATTTCATAACTGCTGGCATTAAAAATATTTTGCAGTTTGCTGGTGCAAGTGAAGCATGATGAGTGATGAGCATAACTGTTCATGAGGGCATACAGGTGCATTTCCCAACTGCCAGCTCGTACTCCAGGGAAGATCTGTAGTTAAATGCCTTGGTCAAATTTGGATTTAGATTAAATCCTGACTTTCATGTTGCAACTCACCCTATCACAATTGTCCTCATTCTGAACGAGGGTCATCACCGTCATCCTGTTTTGTAAGAAGGCTGTTCTAGGAAAACAGTTACTATCTACTGAAAAACTAGACCTGGGATTTAATCTCGTCTAAGATTCCCCAGTCAAACCATTTTAATCTTTATGTTTGTATTTCCCTTTCTGCTAAACAGATGCTTTTCTATTGTGTAAATGTATTGAGGGTAGAATTCCCCAGACATGCTAAAGTGATGCCATAAAATCTGCACTCACAAAAGATGTTGGTGCAAAACTAAGACAGTATCAGGCTAAACTGCTTACTTCCCTGTGTAAACTGACCCCTCAGAGTATCATCTCCTAAAACATGCATGAGTCACATTCTTCCATGGGAAAGTATAAAACAACAGATATGATTAAATTTCACAGTAAACTCTGAAATGAAAAAGCATTGAATATTTTTATTAAAATTATACATCTAAGTGAATAAAGGTTCATGATGCACTTTAGTCGAATGAACATTATTCTTACCTCTCACTTATTTTTTTCCCCATCAATTTCTCCTTTAAGGAACATCAAAAGGATTTGCTTATGATGAAGTGAAGGCAAGAATTTTAGCAGTTGAGAGAGTGGAATCTGTTCACAACCTTCATCTTTGGTCTTTGACAATGAATCAAACTATTTTATTCGCTCATGTTGCCACAGGTCAGTAAATTTCTGTGAACAGGGAGTAAGTATTCAGCTGCTGCCTAGTAAAGGTCAGTCTCTCCTGACTGGGATACAACTGACTGTATCTCTGTTGCTTTTTAAAACAAATGTCATCATTTTGTTGGCAAAACAACAACATCAACAAGAAAAGCTCTCAAATCCTTCTCAGAGAAATCTTGCCAAAACAACAGGGGCAGATACTTAGCCCAGAACCTGTAAGCTGCAGAGACTGTGGAGCAAGGAAGCAAGCTCCAAGTTATTTTAAATAAACGAGAAGATTTAGACACAGGCTGATTTTTTTTCATGATATCAAACAAGGTTTGGAGTGGATTTGTCAAATTTGAAAACTGTTGATCCCCGTAAGAAGAATTTGCAGGGCAAATCTGCATTCCTGATCCATCTCTAACTGTAAAACAATCTTTAAACATAGCTTGGAGTGTAGCTGTAACTCCAGGGGAACAGTTCATCTTTAAATGTATTTTTTTAAATGTAGTCCTTATCCCTGTTGACAAACTCTCCAATATCTGCATCAAATTTCTGGCTTATCTGTTGGCTTGCACATGGTAAGACTTCTTTAAGAAAAAAATTCCGCCTCTCTTTGACCAAGAATGGGTTCAGAAATTAAATCCTTTACAGAGTCCCCACTTCCCCAAAAGACTGGGTCTATCAGCCACTTGTATCTGTGTGTATCACTTGGCACTGTTGATACTCCCTGACTGGATGAACTAATCTTTATTAAGTAGTCCTGCTTTCCTCCAGTTTTCTGCCAAACTGATTGTTTTTGGTGATTACTCTTAGCTCAGATGTTGACAAAATTGCATTTTCTGACCACGTTTGAATGAAAAAAGTTTTGCTGATGTGCAGGTTCCTGAAAGGAGGATAAAAAGGGCAAGAAAAACTTCTCAAAACAAACTTCTTGTTGGAAGTTTGCTGATAGTTTTTGCCAGTAAACTCTTACTCTTCTTTAAAGTATTATATTATATGCATTTTAATTATTTTCTCCTTGCTACCTGCAGCAGACACAGAGGACAGCCGGAAGATTTTGAGAGATATTACCCAAGCACTGTCTGAGCACTACAGCTTCCACTCCATTGCCATTCAGATTGAATCGGGAGAGGATCAGAAACATGACTGCATCTTCTGCCAAGAGCCCAGGGATTAAAGGGAGCAGTAAGCTATGCATCCCTCTTACACGTCAATGGAGACTATATGTGCTGGTTGTACGTAATTGATTAACAACAAATGGTAATTAACTGAACTAAAAAGCCTTGCAACTGCGAACAATGAAAGAACCTTTATTTGTTGACACCACCTAGCAGCAGAGAACATGTATTAGGTCCATCCATCAGCTAATTTACCTGTCCATCAGGGGTTACTTTCAGTTACAAGAAAAAGTATCTAAATTATTCTTGACTAGAGTAGCAGATTGGCACTAAAGCAACATTTAAATGTGCCTGTTTGTAATCACAGGTAACAAAAAACTAGTCAACCTTCAAATTACCAGCAGACCAATTAGCACAAAATGTAATGAAATGTAAGTTTGATGTCACCAAAGATCAATACTTACTCAGGATAAAAGAAAATTCAAATTAGCAGGAGGGATGAAGAGATCTGGGAAAGAAAAAGATGGTGACGTGCTTTCCCTGTCTTTTGGCAGACACTTCTCCTCCTGCATACTAAGGTGAGTATCAGATGTGCACCATACTCTGCAGTGCAAATCACAAAAGAATTCACTCCATTCTCATTTGGCAAATATTGCTCTTATTGGCAAATAAATTATTGGCAAATAAAAACTCCTTAGTTTTTAGCTACCCCTATCTATTTTGCAGCTAGCATCAGCCAGGCATGGGCAGTATTCTCTACTATCAAGACAACCCATAACTTCTATCACACTGCATCATGATAAGTTGTAATGGAATAGACGTGATAAATGCTCCATCCCTGGCAGCATTGATGGCCAGGTTGGACAGAGCCTTGGGTGACATGGTCTAATGTGGGGCATCCCTGCCCATGGCAGGGCGCTGAAACTGGATGATCTTTCCAACCCAAACCATTCTATGATTCTGTGATTTTATGATTTTGTGATGTTTGTATCACAAGGTACCTCTGGGACATGACAATAAAATAAACCAGAAAAAAGAAAATATAATTAGGACAAGGAAAGACTCTGTGCAGTTATGAACATCATGTCTAGCGTCCTCCATAGCATGGACTGTGAGGTGTCAGTAATGCTTCATTCCTGAAGTTATATCAGACAATTAAAAAAACCTTTGGTGTATCACACAGCTATTCACTGTAGCATGTTCCTTCAGGCAGCTGATACCCACATTTCCTAACAGGATGTGTTAAGTCTTTCTCTTTAGCGTACCTGATAATGGTTACTGGTGAACTATGAGCAAAGAGTCAGATCTTCCTGTAATGCCTCTATTTGTGTTCAATCAACTGAATTAAACTCTCACCTGTTAGCAAAAACAAGGGTTGCACTACAAAATGCATGCTCAAGTGCTTCTGCACAAAACAACTTCAATTCTGCCCTTGATCATAGCAGTGCAGCTTCACTTTCCATACAGAACTAGAGGGTAATATTTTCCTAATCCACAATCCTCACTCCTACAGCTGAAGGGCTCATTTTAACTAGCAGGTTTGTAAGAACAGAATAAAGTGTGTGCTACTGAGTGGTACTGAGTTTCTAGGCTGACAGCTGGAAAAAGCATTGTGTAATTAAGGTATAAAGAGGCCTTGCTTTTGAGGGAATTCAGTTTTATTTGCAATAGGTTCACATTGGTTTTCTACTTTATCATCCTAAGGAGATTAGAATTTATTATTAGGGCTTTTGGTTATGGATAATAAGTAACTATGTGATGATAGATTGAAGTATTAAGCTGGCATTTGTTACCTGGTAGGGAAACAGAAATTATTCCTCTTTGTGGAGGCTTCCCAGAAGATTGTAGTCAGATAAACCTCCCATTGAAATCAGATAAAGGTATTAAAACACAACACCCGCTAAGAATTTCATGAGTATCTCATTATTTACTATCTTGAGGGGACTGAGACCATAGCAGTGGTATTCGGTACAGTGATAAAGACAATTCTTGCCCTTTACAGCTGAAACTCCAGATGACAAGACACAGATAAATCAAAGCACAGCAAGAAACATTAAATGAAGAAATTAACTTGTATTTTGAGCAGTTTCTTTGCTGGTATATTTTAGCACAGTTGCCTCCTACCAAAGGCAAATCAGTTGTGCTTGTTAAGTAACCTGAGCATTCTTTTTTCTGGTTGGGGAGGATAAGTTAAAAGTATTGCCTTTGTATGGAATAAAAAAGTATTTCAAAATGTTTTGAATAAGATGAGGACACAGCATCAGATGCAATAGGGAATTCTGGGGAACAGATTTATGGTCAAGGACAATGTAAAAGATACCGAGTAGGTGACAGAAGCATCCATATAGGACACAGATTCAGATCTCAGATTTAGGCTGAGGTGGAGATAAAAACCAGGAGTTTAAGAGCAAGTCTTGATTTTGGAAAAAAATTAAACAGACAAATGACATGGTCTACGAAGAAAGCTGTGCTGAGCAGCAGAGCTGAGGAAAAGCTGGATGGAAGCAACACAAGGGGAGCTGGAAGAAGATTCATCAGCCAGGATGAAGACTGATGAGGCTGTTATCCAAATGAATTGAAAGGATGTGGAAGTCTTTCATTATGTTTTGGAAAAAGGAGCACTGAAATACAGAGGCATGAGGAAAGAAGGAGTTAATCCAAAATAATGGTCCTTAATTACAGCGGGTGGGGGAACATTGTAAAATAGAAGGTTTAAGAAGGATGTGGGGTAGCCGCTGCCACCCTCAGTAATCCCAGTGATCTACCAGACCCTCAGAAGGGTAGCCTGAGTATACAAGTAGTAAAGAGCAGGGCAGAAATGGAGAGGAAAAGGAGAAGTTTGTGTTTGTTAGTAGCAGTAGACCTTGTATTACAGGCAAAAGAATTCAACCATGTATTTTTAGCAAAAACTAGAGACAGTGCAATTGCCTTTACTTTCTGACGTGGAATTTTCTCTAGCAGACCACTGTAGCAAAAGTAATGCAATGGCTTATGAAAACCTAAGGGAATTTTACCTAAATACTAGGACAGACTGAAGATGAATTTAGAGCAAATATTTACCTGTAGTTATGAATACTGCTACAAGAAGCTGAATCTTTAATGCTCCCACTGTGTATATGAATGTAAAATGCAGATTTGTTCTTCATCCCTGTTTAGTTTGACCCTCAGGGATTTTATCTTGGTACAAGGTTGCAGAATACTGTCTGACTGGCTGGGAAGGATTTCTGCAGAAATGCTACTGCCACACACAGAGGTCAGGGCTGAGAAGTTCAGAGACAATTTCTAGACTCCTCTGCTTTTATTAACTTTACATCCTTTTGATTGTCTGCAGAATAACTATAAGGAAATTGGCAAAATTTGCTATCTGTAAATCATTCTTGGAACTAGTGTGAAACAGAAGAGTATTTGTCATGTAAGTGGTCTGTTTTCCGTGTCTGACTGAGGTTTTTTTGGTGAAGTTCAGTTCACATGGGCAAGTACATGGCTTTATTGACTAGCACTGAAATTTTAGGTACATATGTATATTATTTTTCCTCTGATTTTTGAAGTAGTTATTTTGCAGCTTGTAAATTATATAGTTCTTCTTTCCCTCTGAAAGCACAATCTCTTTCTCACTTACAACAACCAAAATCTAACACATTGAGGCGAGCCTGAGGATATGGGCTTTGTAGAAGCTCAAGATTTTTTGGACCATGGAATGGGCAAATGCAAAGCTAAACTTTCCTATCCAGGACTGACAAAGGGCTGAAGTGCCAATATTATCCTGAGATCACCAGGTAGCCTGGAAAAGGATGAAAGAAGTATTTATAATTATTCATTATAATTATTTATAATTGTTCTATCTGGAAACAGTTAAGGCACAAATCTGCCATTAGCAACAATGGAATATTCCCTTACTGTAACTATAGTGGTAGACTTCATTCTGTGTTATCCCGCCTGAAATGTGATGTGAATTTATGAGAACTGGATATGCAATCGAGGATTGTACTGCCCGCTTAGTATGAGACATCACAAGAGTAATTCATCATCTCCAGAGGAAGGCCAAAGAAGATGTCTCAGTGTTGCCCATGGCAGCAAATAATGGCCTAAGCAACGAAGACTATGTAGGTCTGCAATATCACTCTTAATGTCAAGAGGTTATATCAAACAATTTTGGCTCTGTTGTAAAAGCTAGCATGTTCAAACATGCTTTCCTCAGTGCCTTCCTCTCAGCGATAGTGGATGTACCCCTTCCTTTTTCATTCCCTTCAAGTGTTGTACCCTTCTAGTCTCTGCTCTTCTGTTGTTCCCCACTTGTCTTTTATCAGCAATGCCTTAACTGGCTGCCTATTCAAATTTCAATGCCAGCATGAGATCTGTTACATATCCTTTCTGCTTACAGCCCTTCCCATTCCTCTTCAACCTGTGTGGTTAGATAAAAGCTCCTCAGGAATAAACTGTCTTTTGCTCTGTGTTTGTTGAAAACATGATACAATGAACCGTCTTTTTTCATTTGAATCTATTGTAAGCACAATAATAACAGGGACTTAAAGTCAAAGAACAACATCACATATTGGCCCATGTCAAGCACCACTGTATGTTTACTTTGTATTAAAGATATTTAGAACATTCACAGCCAAAAAATTATCTGAGCTGACTCCAGCTTAAGGTTCTCTTGCATGTTCTCAAGCCTGCTGATAATCTCTTTCAACTGAGAAAAGTAAAATCCTTTCCCACCTGAGTACACACAGTTTAAGCAAGAAAGAATTAGAGACACCCAGTTGCTTAGCTGCCTCCTTTGACTTCTCTCTGCTCGGACTTTGTGTCAGTTGGCGTCTTCTAGCAAGAATGTACTGCTGCAGGGGAAGCTTTGGAGAGCAGCCCATTGAGAACAGTGGCTGGAATGGAAGCACAACAGAAAGTTGTTTCACATGGTTACTAGTTCACATTCAGAATTTTCTATCCCAGGCGCTACAATGATGAGAAACTTTCTGCTTTTCACTACAGTCTTGGAATTAAAACAAACAAGCAAACAAATGATGAAAAGAAATGAATGAACAGAAGATAAAATGTTGTGAAACATTCCTGGTGGCATCGGAGGCGTTTCACCCCATGGCTTGCACTCTTCCCTTACAGCCGGGCTCTGTAGCTTTGTCTTCCAAACTGCACTGCTGCATGCTCTGCCATGACGTGCTGTGTCTCCTTACCACACACCATAGAAACTGCCATGGCATGCAATGAAAGGTGTTCTGCTGTGACATGACTCCTTGCATGATATAGCTATGAGCTTCTCAGCTATCCGGACTCCTCCTGAATTGCATGGACAGAAGAATCACCCAGGCTTTGGTGAAGTACTGGCTTCTTTTTTTACCTGCTGTGTAGTTATACTCTGTACCAATTTTCCTCTTGGAGACTGAAGCTGACTGGAGCATTTCATGTATCTTCTGTCTAAATGAGAAAGAGCAGGAATTCATTAATCATGGCCCAACCTGCTAATCCACAAAGAGGCACAAGGCACTCCAGCCTAGCTTCTGGTGCCTAGGCAGTAATTCTGAGTTCAAAACACTTGGAACTAGTGTGCTTCTCAGCAGCAGTGCGCAATCCAGATCTTAAAATTCTGTCTCCTGCCCTGCTTTCTCCTTTGCTGACAGGCAAGTATTAGCAGTGCTTTAAAGGATGTGCTGTGCTTTGAAGGATGTGGTGCGCTTTGAAGGAGCAGAAGTAACTGCTGGTGAGCTTATGAGGATGTCATGTCCATCCCTCCTCTGCCATAGAGTTGTTTTTTGCAAAAGTAGAAAGCAACAATAAATGACAAAGGGATAAATGGGAAATCCTGTGGGCTTCAATGCTATCACAGTACCAAGCATCTGGGAAATGGCTGGGAATGAGCTGCAGCACAAAGGCGTGCATTCCTCCTCAATATGCATGAAGAGCAGTAACAATTCCACAGGAGTGCCAACAGGAGAAGAGTGTGAATGTGAAATGAAAAATAATGGCTCCCTCTGCCTTTATATTGCACTTATAGAATTAAATGCAGAATTGGGGATCATTAAAAAAAAGGGTTCCTTGAAAAGAATAGGGTCTCGACTTTCTCTGAGTACTTTCTTCAATGTAAGTGTTTTTAAGAACTGACTAGGCACAGTCATTTCTATAGTGTATAGAAAATAGTTGGTCATCCATTAGTCCCCTGCTGAGTTTTAATTGCAAATATATGACTGAAAGCTGGTATTAATTCTGACAGAGAGGCTTAAGAGCCATAAAGGCTTCAGTATTGAATAAAAGATGTGAGTCAACAGGGCTTTTCAACAGTAGTTTAATGTCATTAATTTGTATTCTCCTAGCTTGGACAGTCCGTGACAGGCATAGCTCAGGTTCCTGTGGAAAGACATGGTCTTGACCCCCAGAAGGCTCTGCTCTACCAGGACTGCATAGACAAAGGACAAGAGAGAGAACACAACAGGGAAAATCAGTGTGATTTTTCTGAGGTTTGTGGTGGAGGCTGTTATACAAACCAGTTTTTTCTTCATGCTTTATTGCCCTGCTCAGGAACAGACACATAATCATATATATAAACATGCCTGTTAGCACTTACCAGTATGGATGGGGTTGCATTAAACAGCTGCTTTAATTATGGGAAAGAAGAAAGGAAAATCAGAGAAGACACATCCTTAACAAAAAAACACCAAACACAAGACACAAGGAGGAAAAAAGCAAACCAAATCTTTCTTTTACAGCTGCTACTAGTGTGTGTTGGAACACATTGCTTTAATTTTCTTTAGACTCTATTGTTCATATTTTATTGATGTGGAGCAGGTTGAC
>WYDI02183607.1:0-31313 GCA_009867235.2 Psittacus erithacus | reverse complement strand
AGTGTGTGTTGGAACACATTGCTTTAATTTTCTTTAGACTCTATTGTTCATATTTTATTGATGTGGAGCAGGTTGACAACCAAAAGGTGTGTCTTTTTGCCTTGGGAGAGAAGGCAGTCTTACAGAAGAGACTTGCTTTCCATGAGCCTTGTGTTATATCTCTCATATAACACACAAGCAAGGGTGTGAGCCTGCACAGTTAGTCAGGGAGATAGACAGGAATGAACAATATACTTGTCGTCATCCAAAAATTATAAAAACAACTTTATATATTTCATGGATATATCTCTTCCATTCTCTACCAAAAGAAGTATTGCAGACCTACCCAGATAGGCACATCACTGAGCCTGAGCTGCAAGTAAGTCACTTTTTTTTTTAGTAGAAATAAGAAAACTGAAGTTTTCTTTTTATGATCCACTAAATGGTGAGAGGAGACACCCTGTCATGGAACAATAAGTTCAAGCTTAAATCCTGAAGCTGGAAAAAATATTTTATCTTTCCTTGCATAATTCTTCAAGCAACTTTTAAATTTCCCCCGAGTATTTTAAGCCTCAGCTAACACAGTGTTATTCCACACAGTATTTGCCTGTGGAATAGTGCATTTTGTTTCATCTTTTCACTTCTGTAATTCCAATTCTTCTGTAACAAAGAAATACCTTTTAATCAGGCCTGGGTTATTGTAATGGAGGTGACCTCCTACTGAACACCCTGTAATAAAAAACTTCTGCAAGGGAGAGCTGCATGAAATAGAAATATTGCCACCATTTTAGGGCAAGGAAAGGGAAGAAATCAGTGTTGGCTTTCCAAGCACTGTCTGTGCACACCTTACACATGGACAGGTCTCCCTTCTCCAGCATCACTGCATCCCTGAAGAGCTCATCTGTATGCGGTAATTAATGGAGGGTGCTCAGACTGTCCTTAAGTATGAACCCCAAATCTCTGGGGGTGTTGGGTTTCCTCGTTGGTATTTTATAGTCAGGAAGTCCCAAGACTGAAACAGCTTTAATTCCTCCTTTTCACCTTCTCCTTTTGTGGTGAACCTGCTTGGAAACAACTTGGGTATCAGTCATGGAACAAGATTTCAGCCTGTTGGAAAGCCACCACTGGGACATGGTAAGGATTTTCTCTCACGCAGCTGTCATTTACAGTGAACCCCAGGGGTCAAATATGTTTTGCATAGCCACTGCACCACATCTCATTTACAGCTTTCCCTTTTTCAAAACACTGACCTGGGTTAAGTGAGCAATGAAACACTGTAGAAAACATTTTTTTAAATCAGTAGAATTTTCATTAACTAGTGAAAACCAGCAAAACACCAGGCAGCTGCTTTGACTATTTTTCAATTTATGTAACAAAACATTACTGAGAGTAAAGAATATAATCAATACTGCGTAGCATTAAAGCTAGCTGTGCTGCAATTTAATGCTAGAAATGGATTAAGGTGACAGGAAAAGTCAATGCAGTCTTAAATTACAGGTGAGGAAAGTCAATGAAAAGTCAAAGCTGGTTAGGACTCCATCAAGTAATAGAGGCTAGGGCTCTGGTTAAGTACAAAGTGCCTCAGTAACCTTACCTTATCACTGTAGCTCTGTGTCTTACACATTGGTTCAAAAGAGTGACTGGTTGCATGTTTGTTCTCAGTTTGAATCACTAAACTATTTGGATTCTTTGAGTTGTTTAAAAGAGGATTTGCAAATGGGGAGAAGCCTGGGGTTTTATCTTTTTTGTTTAGGGAATAAAAAGGTGGATTTTTCCCTCTGGTTTTATTTTTATTTTAAGAAAGTCTTTTTCCCTGAAAGAATCTGCAAACTAAATTCAGTGGAGGATAAACAGGATTATAACTTTACCAGTACCAGAAGAGGCACCTTTGGTTAAATAAAGGGGAGATATTTTTTTACTTGCAATTTTATCTTAAATTGTGGCTTTGCTTTGTTCTATTAAGGGATAAGGAGAAAAGTCTGCTTCACTCCAGCACCACTTCTGCCTTTAATTCTCCAGGGTTAGAAAGCCTCTGATAAGATGAGAAAGCACAACCTAACTTTGTTCTTTTTTCTTAAACAAAAAATAACCTATGTCTCTGAATTCTGTCATACTACTCAAAACTATGGGTATTCAACAACCCTGGTGTGCTCTTGAAAGGCTCTGCTGCTGAGTCCTTGAATTCTCATACTCATTTGGGGTTGCCAGTGTTCAATTCCAATTTACAAACAATCCTTGGACCACAATAGCAGGAGATTGAAAGACTTCTACATATGTAAGCTTTCACTGTAATCTTGCCAACTTTGTTGACTCCTCTGATTGGTGTGGTTGGAAGAACAACTGCAAATGATGTTGGCTTTTATTCCAGCAGCCAGAGAGCTCACTGCAGCATTATGTGCCTAGTTCCCACAGTAAATTAGGGGAGAAGGTCTGCAGGGAGGAGACTTCAAGTCTCAGTTCGTTCGCTGTTTTTCCATCACTCTGTAGATCATTAACAAGAGTACACACAGGAAAGGCAATGGGCCACCATCAGGTCATAAGCACTGATTTTTTTACTTGCTTTTCTTGTAGTGGAATATGTGAAAGACATTTGAAGACCGTTTCAGTGGTCATGTTGTTTTCTAACTGAGAAATGTATACTGCTATCTAGAGGTAAATTCCTAACAGAACGTAACTTCTGTAGCAACAGCCATCGGACTGCATTCATTGATGCTGGTAATATGAAAGAGTCTCTTTAAAGTGACCTATCCATAGCCACTTCTTTCTGCAGTGAAATCAAATCCAGACTTTCCTCTAAATTTAGTCAGTTCATCAGCTGACTCATGGGAAATTTAGGCTTAGGAGACCACTCCTGTAGACTTGTTTCTAAGTCTGAAAATGCGATAAAACACAGAGTGGCACCCTCAGGGATTACACTGATGTCCTTTATAGACATGACATGTGGACGGGAAACATGTTTTATCCAGTCATACATACCTCATTCACAGCTGATCTAAGTAGCCTTTCAACGCTTAGGATGCCCTTGGTTTGGGGATGCCTGTGGGTAACAAATCTTACATCAGAAATGGGACATGAGGCCTTTCCTGTCTGACTTGTGTTGCCTTACTACTCCAAATTAAAAAGAGAACCCAGGGGCTCAAGGACATATTCAGTGAGCTTCAGACTCGCTGCTACTGCGTAGCCTTTTCCACCAGCCTATGTTTTTGCCATGATCAGACTAGACAGCAGAGCATGAGGCACTCCTGAGATGTCTCAGTGTGTTTCTGTGGCAATGATACCACCAACACCAAGTTGTGGCATCAGTGAGAGTTTTGTTTTGTTCTTGCTAGACTTCCAAGAAGTACACATGAACCTGGGAGTACTCTTCTTGTAAGGGCATCCAGAAGATCTGGCTTTGAGAAAAATAGATAGGGCTAGGAGCACTGATTACCCAAGTATTTAGCAATTTCAGCTGCTTATGGAAGAAACAGAAACCAGAGAGGAAGGACATGCCAATTTTAATGGCATGTTGCACCAAACCCAGTTTTGTAGAGATTTTAAAGTTTGTGTTTTTTGAAGTGTCAGGCCTATAATTCTGCTAATATTGTTCACATTTAACCTTGCTTTGATAATCACACTAAAATTCAATGAGTTTTCAGTCCACAAATCCATCACATACACATGCTGCTCTAATCTGACTCACACACCATGGGAATTCAGTTCTCTCGCTAAATCCCTAATACAACGTTACATAGATAACTTGACAGCTTAGGCAACAAACAGAATTTGGACTGGCAAATGCGTATGGGGAGTGTGGAGAAAAGGAACAAAATAAGAAGTAGGTTCATATAGGAGGGAAAAGAGTGCTGTGAATTATTCTGCTATATAAAGATTTCCTTCAGCTGCAAACATACCAGTGTGGAATGACATGAAGCACTGAGATTAAGTGAAAACCAGGGTAGAGCTTACTTCTTAAAGGAAAACCCAAATGAAATGCTCTTAGCCTTTACCTACTCACATTTACCTCACTTGCTATATTTCCTTCAGACTTCAGAAGTAGGCATGGCCACAGCATACTTTTATAATTTTGTATTTTATTAGAGTTGAGCCGAGTGGCCTTAATCAGTTTCTCTGCTCCTCCTAAGGGACTGAGGCAGTAGCTGCAGCTGAAACACACAGCATTTTACAGGACCACCAAAGACCTTATCCCTTCACTTGAAAAAACACCTCAAGGAGCACAGCACAGAAACAGAGCTTTTATGCTCCAAATGCTGAATTCAGCTACCACCAATGGTGCTGTCGTTCAGTCCATTTCTTGTGCCTTAATGTGGTCTGGGTATTGCTTAGGACTATGATGATCCAAGCAGGTGATGCTGGTACCCACTGTAGCAGAATGTGGGAGCAAGGATTGCTTGTCCCCCTCTGGTTTCCCCTCTGCTGATACTTCAGAAAGCTAGCATCTCAAATTGTGGAAACCACAAGCCATTGAATCAACCAATGAAAACATCTTATTGACATGGCTCATAAACTCACTTAGTAATTTAGGTTGGATGGAACTTGCGGATCTCACCTGGTCCAGCCTACTGCCCAATGCAGGGCTGATTAGAGTAGGCTGCTCAACTCTGGCTCAGTTTTAGATCTCTTCAACGATGGATATTCCACAGCCTCTCCAGGCAACTTACTCCAATTTGATCACAGTTACAATAAAAGTTTTCCCTATATCAAAGAGGAATTTCCCATATCTCATATTTGGTATATTACCTCTCATCCTGCCCCTGCACACCTCCGAGAAAAGCCTGTCTCCGTCTTCTCTATACCCTCCCATTAGGCAGTTGCAGATAGCAGGAAGATCTCCCTGAGCCATCTTTTCTCCAGGCTGAGTAAACCCAGACCTCTGCCTCTTTTCCTATGTTATGTGTTCAAATCCCTGACCCTCATGATGGCCTGTCTATTGATTCACTCCAGTTCATAAATACCTTTCTTGTACTGGGGAGTATGAAGCCATAATTGCAAATAAGACCCTGACCAAAGGAATCAGCCATTAAAGAATAATGAAATCTCAGCAGGAACTTTGGGACCCTGTATCAATATTTTCTTTAGTCTTCTATCAGAAGATACCTACCCTTGTACAAAGATCTTAACAGGCTAAAAAGAGTGTTTGTCATTGTGGAACACAGGCTTTCAAGAAACATGAATTCTCATTGGAAGCTGAAATTAGGGACTTAATAGAAATTTAATATAAAGATGAATGTAACCCACATCAGTTCACTGGACTTGTTTCTTTAATTCTCTTATGCTCATCAGCCTTTCTCCCTCAGGGGACACAACATGCACACAGTGCTTCATTATCTCTATTCTTCCAAGCTTAAATGAACTAACCTATTCATAGATGAGGGGAGCCTTTTCCAGGCGCAAATTTGCTGAAAGGACTAGAGGAGGCCTAATGCAGCATGCATGCTGTGCCTGCATTTGTAAGGCAGAGGTTGATTTTGAAGGGTACTTTATCAGAAGATGCTGTTTTGATTTTTTTTCACTAATATCATCATCAATTTCATCAATGTACATCTTACATGCAAGCAGCAAGGTCATTGTTATGCATTACATCTTAAGAATCGAAGAATCATTTAGGTTGGAAAAGACCTTTAAGATCATCGAGTCCAAACATTAACCCAGCACCGTCAAGTCCACCACTAAGCCATGTCACTAAATGCCCCAGCTACACGTCTTTTAAATACCTGCAGAATGGTGACTCCATCATTTCCCTGGGCAGCCTTTCCAATGCTTGATAACCCTTTCAGGGAAGAAATTTTTCCTAATATGCAATCTAAACCTCCCCTGGTGCAGTTTGAGGCTGTTTCATCCTATCGCTTGCTACTTAGGAGAAAAGACAGACCCCACCTCACTACATCCTTCTTTCAGGCAGTTATAGAGAGCGATAAGGTTCCCCCTGAGCCTTCTTTTCTCCAGGCTAAACCCCATCAGGTCCCTCAGCCGTTCCTCATCACAGTTGTGCTCCAGACCCTTCACCAGCTCCATTGCCTTTCTCTGGACCAGCTGCAGCACCTCTATGTCTCTTTTGTAGTGAAGGGCCCAGAACTGAACGCAGGATTCAAGCTGCAGCCTCACCAGTGCCCAGTACAGGGGAATAATCACTGTCAGCACTTCTGCCAGCTCCTTCAGCAACCTTGGATAGATCCTGTCCAGCCCCATAGACTTGTGTGTGTCTGAGTGGTGTAGCAGGTCACTGATCATTTCCCCTTGGCTTATGGGGGGTTCATTCTGCTCTCTGTCCCTGTCTTCCAGCTCAGGGGCCTGGGTATCTGGAGAAGAACTGGGTTTATTACTAAAGACTAAGGCAAAGAAGGCATTGTTTCAGTCTTTTTGTCATCCTTTGTCACTGTGCTTTTTCGCACAGCAAAGGATGGACATTCTCCTTAGCCCTCCATTTGTTGCTTTCTAAACACAAAAGGATGTAGGGATTGCTTCTCTGAGGGTTCTGAGGTTTGGGTCAGGTTGGAGCTGACCAAACATCTAGTTCACCCTCGATAAACTGTGCTTCCTAGCTCATATTTGGTTTTCATGACCTTTTCTTTTACACTGCATTCTGTAAATCTGAAGAGTTTCAACATGCCCTTTGTCCTCTTTGCTGTAAAAACCCTCTTCACAGAAATATTTTGCTCTTTAATTATAAGGGTACTTTTCATGACTTCCCGTGAGGCACTCTAGACCACAGCAGCGCTTCAGGACAGCTTTAAGCTCTCCGTGATAAAGTTTCCCTTTACTATAGAATAGAACAGTTAGGGATGGAAAAGACCTTAAGATCATCTAGTTCCAAAAACTTAAATTATGAATCCAACAAAATAGGGGTTTGATTCTAATTTTAAAAAAACTGCCAGTGACAAGCGATTATCTAACATAGTTCCCATTTCAGGATGAAGTAAGCTTGACACAAGTTAAAAGAATGATGCCCATTTCTTGCCCAATATATCTTTTTTAATCTTTATTTTCATTTTAAGATTGCTTGTTTCTCCAATAGAAAAGATGGCTTCATCTGAGATAACACAGACAGAACTGACTCCTATTTTTCTTTTTTGTAGTTTGCCAGCTATACTCAGTAATTCCAGTGCTGCTCTTTGCACTGATCCTATGCCTAATGGGAATTTTCTGTGTAGTTGCACTCAAAGGCTGGCAGAGTCAGTATGACTTCTGTTTTTTCCCACTTTCTTTTTCTTTTTCCTGACATTAAGAGAAAGGCAACTTCACATCAGATTGCAACACACTTCAGAGTGTGGTGATTCTAATTACTAGCACCTCAGGTAGCATGAGGGCTGACCCAATGGGTAACCAGAGTCGTTTGGCATTTGTGATGGAGAGCAGAAGGCAATTACTTTGTCCACAGGATGAGAGCAGGATGTTTCCTGCTGTCCTGGATCCTTTCTGGGATTTTAAATGCAGAACACTTAATATTATTTGTTTTATCACTGCATCTAACCACCACTGACTGGCTACGGCACATGGCAAATCCAGGGTTTTACTGTGGCTTCTCCCACCTAGCCATCACGTGATGGGGGTTTAGGACCCTGGCACTGATTTTACCCAAATGTCTCTTGGAACATGTCCATTAGGGAAGGAAAAAAGAAGCAATCTGTATGAGCCATTTGTCAAGTACAGGGGGAAAGAAGGAGGTAAGGGGACAGCTATGACCTTCCCAGGTCTCTTCCATGCCCTATAGTGTAATGATAAATAAGTCCTGTGCCAGTTTCATAAGATCATGAAGATGACTTTGTCAGGTGAGCCTGCAACAGCTGCAAATGGCAAAGAACCGCATCACAGCACTGAATGCATCTTAGTGATTATGCATGGCACACCGCAGTTATACAGAGAACTCTAGATAATCTTTTCAACAGCAAACTTAGGCATCTAGAATGCTCTGGAAGATGATTAAATTTTCATTGTTGACAACACATAATTGAGTTATGTATTTGCTGGCTACCTGGGATAACTGCAGTGCAGATAAGCAGATGCTCAGGCCCCCTTGCACGCTGTAGACCAAACTGAATTATGTAAATCTTTATCAATGTATAACTTGCACCAAAGAAAAATCAACAAATTCTTCATCCAAAATCTCCTTTCCCTTTCAACTGTGTCTTGTTACACTGATGAAATGAAGTCCTGCTACTGGCTATGTGTCAATGATGGGTACCTAGAAAGCCTTCAGTTTCTGAAATGAGTTAGATCAAGGCAGAATCTGGCTTAATGTTTCAGAAAGAAGAAGGGACTCCGCACCAAAGACAGGGTGAACAAGTCTTCAAATCTACCAGGGTACAGGCTGACCATCTTGGTAAGAGCCTCCGTCCAGTCACCCTCTATGACTGTGTCTAAACATTGAAAGACTAAGGAAATTTACTTTGGAACAAACTATTGGTGAAACACAAATTTATCAACTCCATCTTAGCTCAAGGCAGAGGTAGGACTCTGAGCTGAATAACAGGGTGAGTGCCACACGAACTCCAATATATTCTTTCTCACCTTTAAGAAGTTATTATCCCTCCTTCAGCTTACAGACAAGTGAGAGACAGAGAGAATAAATGCTCTGCCCGAGGTCACAGTCAAAATCTATAGCATGGATAGGAACTAAAACCTGATCTATTAAAACCACGTTTTGCATTTGAAACTGCAAGATGACCCTTTCTTCATTTTATGGACAAGTAGTTAGAGGACTTACCAATGAGAAAACAGTTTAGTAATCCCTGTAAAACTGCCACAAATCCATAGTTGTCGTATATCAATACCTCTCAGATATCACTGTGTATCCCAATCTGTCTTCCATTCTTTTTGTTGACTCAGCAAGCTGTCACATAAAATTAGGCTGAGAAGTTAACACATTAAGCATTTATTGATCTCAATAAGTTACAGTCAAATATAACCAGTTTCTTACTGAAGAAAAATAAAAGGTCATCTACAATGCTCACACAGTAACCGCAATGCAGTACAAAATATTAGTTATTTATTAAAACAGAATTTGTAAAGTATTAAAGTTTTTAACTCTTACAATAACAAATAACTAAGGTCAACATCCCAGACTACCCTAACTTTGTCTGATCTACTTGTAAGACATCCCAAATAACTAGTACATGGTCTGTTATTACTATAAAAATCCTTGTCTAAAGTTACTTCTTAAAAAAGTTATTTCATTCTAAACCAGCAACATCAAACAGGCAGTAGTCACTGCTGTGCCCTTTTCTTGAGAGGGTATCGAATACCAGATTAAATTAGCTTTATAAAATGAAGGTTTTTTTTTAATGGAAAGCCTTTCTTCACTTTGGTTCCCCAGGAAGCCTGCCCTTGCCCTCTCTGCACACATTAGCAGACAAGAGGAATCTCAAACTCTGCAGGTGAAATCTTTGCTTTCCTCAAGGTTATGGCAAAATATCGATCAATTTAAAGCTGTAGTTTCATTCCTGTCACTTAGTGAGAAATAAGAGAAAAGCAGCCCATAATGAAGATCTCTTCCTTACAAATCCCACTCAGATGTCTGCATTTGGATGCCCGTCTACTGAAGCTACATGTTTTTTCCAGCTGCTTTGTGTGACTGAGAGCAAGTATCTCTTGTTAAAGACAAAGAAATTCCTATTAGTCCTTAGATGTCCTTGCTTTGATCTAGCAAAACTTTGGAGCTAGGAGTGATGCCGTACTTAGTGACTTGCAACCCCCTGAAGAAAGTCTGGGTGTAAGGCAGGACAATTCCTCTTAAGCCCCTGAGCCTTAACAGAAGGGCAGATTAATTTCTCTTTTCTAAATGCTCAATTTAGTTCAGGGGAGACATGGTCTAAAGGGCATCCCAATGACACTCAGTTTTATATTTCTGCCTCAGAAATCTGGATGGATGTGTTTGAGCACCTCAGGAAACCTCTTGGTGAAGAACTGGATAAGAATGAGGTAACACTAGGATAACAAAGAATTTGGGAAGCATAAAAAGGACGTGAATAAAAGGATGCTGTTTTATACTTTCACAGTTGCACTCAGTCTTTTACAAGTTCTCCTAGCGCTGAGAATTCCCATCTTGATCATCAGAACCATGGGTTTCAGTGAGAATTAGGGACCTGCTTGCCTTTTGGAATGCTCATTCTATTCTGGCAGGTCCAAAATGGATTCTTGCTTGGAGGCTCTCACCACATGCTACAAAGTTCCCTTAACAAAGGTACCTTGGAGACATCATTAATGAAGATGTCTTGGTGTCCTTTAAGCTTCCTTGCAGCACCCTTGCCCTGCCTGTTCATTAACGTATGCCATAACACCATGAAACCCTGTGGCCGTTCTTGACTGGAAGCCCCAGATAAACCCTTCCAGGTTTCCATTTCCCTCAGCCCTAGAGAAAGCAGGTGAGTGATGAACACTTTGTCATTCCTGCTGACAGTGGAGATGTCAGAACTAATGAAAGATATCTCCACTGTAACATGGTCATTTAAACTTTAATAAACCTTTTGTCTCGGCCCTGCCCTTTGACTGACCGCATCGACAGAGAGGAGCTCAGCCAGTGTTTCTGCTGAATGCAAGTGAACTTTGGCATCTCGTGGGGCTTTGCCATGCAGAGCTTCTACTCAGGTGAAACTCCTGTTGCAGCACATCAGCAGGACTCTGAGGGCTGCAGTCATGCTGAAAGGATACATAAAGAATAAAACAAAGAAATTTAAAATAAGACATTAGTAGATGAATAGGAAGCAACATTAAATACCTTCCCTTACACCAGTGCATCACTGCATTCCACTTCAGCAACAGTTTTGGGCTCAGACCACCATCACTGAAATTAGAGAACAATTACTGAGAACAAAAATGGGAATGGAAAAAGATATTGCTCTGTCAGGGCAGCCTTCTGTTCTAAAGGCTGTTAAATGTCATTATTACATCACTAGACATCAAATTAAGTCTAAACTGTCTATGGCAGCATTTATGTTAAACAAAACATCTTCTTCCATGAGATAACTTCTGTGGACACAGAGAAACTTTTAGATTGCAAAATTCCTCAGCAAAAGACACCTGTCAAGAAAAACTTGCTGATAAAGGAGAATATTCTTCTTCCAACTACCCTAAAAATCCCATAACCAATAGAAAAGTCTAAGACAGGCATTTGGAAATGCAGCCATCTGGGTAGTGGGAGGGAGCCATGGGGAAATGAGAACATGAATCTGAGAAAAGCCCTTCTTGCCTCCAGTTCTGCTTGCTTCAAAATTGCACTTTGTGTTATTTATTTCTGCAAAGCCAATGTCAGATTACTGCCACTTTTTAGTATAGCTGGTGCTGACAACTGTCTGTATGTCATTGATTCTTGCAATGGTTTATGGTTTATCTCCAGAAATTCACCTCTGGAAAAAAGTGACTCAGCACCAATCTCAGCTCCTTTTGCTAAAGAGAAAAAAGAGGCAACCACAAGGTCTAACCCTAAGGGTCACTGGGAAATTTGGAAATGTTACACAAAAGCCTCCTTACCACCAGGCTCAGGAGTCAGGTAGCAAATACAATAAATCTAGCCTTTCATTCAATCTTGAGAGTTTCAAGCCAGTCTCATATTATTTGAGGCTTCAGCATGATCTTTGAGTGCTTAGGGATGGGCAATAATAGAGTCTTCTTGTCTGCTTTGACAAAAGGTGGTGCCCTTTTGTCCTCTTGGTTCTTCTGAGGACAATTTCTCTTCCAAGCTAGCAGCTTATCCTTGGCCCACAAGGCATTTAATGGAAGAATTGTATTAAAAAACATCAGGAAAGTCCAGGCAATTGCATGGGAGATACCCATTTTCCTTCTGATTTAATTTCTTCTCTCTTATTGTAGTTTTCTTATTCTGGTAGTCATGCAGCTCTGCTTACACACAAAGCCAGACCAGGAGAAGTGGCAGGTTCTGCTATGATGGTGGGGGGTTGTCCTCATTCCATTACTTCTATACCTGCTCCCACCTTTTGCATCTGTATAGATGTGCTCCACCTTGCTCCAGGATGCTGCAATGCTTTCCTTTTGGATGTGTTTTCCATACCTCTAAAAAAGATGTAAACTATTTTGGCAACCTTCGCCTTAAAACAATAGATATTTAATCAATATCAGTCACACCAGCCTAAAATTAGCACTGGGAGAAACTGACATTTATCTTTACTGAAAACTGACAGCTACGATTCTGGATATTTATGTTTAAACTTATTTCTGCTTATATTTTTTGTCAATTTCATATGTTTGAATGACACATATTTACCAGAATGGGAATTTATCTGACCAAGTAATGGCAGAGTTAGTCATAAACTTTCCAAGAGGAACTGATGAATTCCTGACAAGTGTGAACACCATGAGCACTGGCAGACCACTTACTGGCAGTTCAGGAATAGATCGCCTTCAGGAATTGATTGCCTTCAGGAAATTATGCTTGCTCATTATTCCAGTAACGAAGTGCAGTTTTCCCTTTATTTTCTGGTGCAATTTCTCCTATGGAGATATTATATGTAATTTTCTTTTCTGATAGTTGCTTCATATTGTAACCATTAGCACTTTGTATAATTAAGTGTCTTTCAACATTTGTATTGAAGCCCTTATCCAAAATACTTTTTCTCCAGTTCTGGAGGCATTTTCATCTTTATGCAGCGTCAAATGGTGCCTTCAATGTTGTACAGAAGATCCTTATCAGTTTCTTTGATACTCTTTGTTACTTGGAGGACTTTGCCTTTCCATTTGCAGCTATACCTGGAAAGCTATCAACTGAGCAAGTATTTCTACTCCTAGTTTGATGCTGCCCATTAACTGCTGTAACTGAGGAAAGTGACTGCTCCTGATTTCTTATGAAAAATACAATGATTTTTGATAATGGAAAGTAGAAAGCAAAGCCATATCCCAATATAACTTTTATTTTTATCATCTCTGAGCAGAGAACATCTGCTGAAGTGAACAAATATGACTCAGGTGTGTTCTGCAGCAGAGCAGGGAAGACAGGAGTTCCCTGAGCCAGGGAAAGCCCAGGGGAACGCTGAGACCTGCCAGGGGCTTGGGACTACCATGGGATAAAGCCCTGGAGGGAAGAGGGCTCAAGGAAGCTGGGCAATGTTAAAAGATTACTTCCTCCAAACTCAGGAACAATGCATCCCATCAACAACAGCTGTTGATGAGAACAGCTTAAAACATACTGTTTAAAACTGCTTTTATGCAAACTGAAACAAACTCAGGAGTGCTAGCATTCACAGCACCATTTTGCTAGTACTTACTGAGAAATCAGACCTAATACAAATGGCACGGTGTATTCCTGCTAACTGTGGTCAACTGGAGTAAATAAAATCATGTTCAGTTCTTTCAAAAGGTATTCCTTGATTAAAGATTGTGTCAAAGCAGCACCACGAGCATGGGAGAGAAATCAGAATGGTGAAAAAGACAAATCAAAATAGACGATAAAAAACCCAAAGGTAAAACCAGGGAAGACAGAGGGTTTTTCATCTGTATTCTCATCAGCTCCAGAGAACGGCATGTCCCCTTCGGCACTTGAACTGCTGGAAATCCCTACTGCAGTGGAAGGCTATTCCACATACAGGATGTCAGGCTGACAGTGTGGTCTTGATGCAGGGGCTCTGGCAGTCATCAAAGCAACAGTGATGGATGGATTGTTGACTACAGATGACAGCAAGAAAATAACAAGAAGATACGGCAGAAAGCAGCAATCGAGGTTTACAATGACAGAAACTGCGGAAGTGAAGATGTCTCATTCCCATGTGTCATGAATCAACAGCAATGAGGCTGGTAATTCTATGAGACGTGTTAATATTGAGTGTTTATGTAGTGTCTTAAGCCTATGTATATGAACTTCGTGTAAATATATGCCAGCATAAATCAGATGAACTTTGGATTTCTGGATTAAAGGGTTTTGAGTATGGATTTGATTTCCTGACAAAAAACAGGCTTTGAGGGAAAGCAGATGTTTCTCACAAACGTTTCTTTTGTAAGCAATTTTTGTTAAAAAAGGAGAAATGTCTGAAAGAACTTTTTCAGGACTCTTACAAAAAAATAGGCCAGGGAAAAAGATACAGTTTTTGTAGTGTAAGAGGAAACAGCTTGATGAAAACATATATATTTGCATAGAAAAGAGATGCAACAGAAGCAAAGTAAGTTCACATCCATGTTCAATATTTTTTCTTTTCCCAAGATTTCCAATTATTTCACATGTATTACTACCTGTGACACCGGAATGAGAACACCTCTGCAGGTGTTGTGTTTGATTACAGCCCTGGAGTTTTATTAGAACTGTTGTGCAGGTTTTCCAAAACTTTGAGTGAAAGGGAAGGTGAAGCCAGACAAATTTTACTTACACCAGCACATTATATTTTTTCCTCCCCCGCATTGCAGTATAACAACTGCTTTGGTTGGCAGTGTGACATTTCATTACCTAGACATATGGGAATTGAGGTAAAAAATAGCTAAAGAATGAAAGTATCCAATTAATAGTAATAGTTGAGCATTAATTCCCAGTGACTGAAATTTTTCACTAAGTCACGTAAGTATGAACTGAATATAAATCCATAATGACTATCTGCATACACTAATCACATGAAGGAGTTTCTAACCTACTCTTTGATTACTAACTCAGGATTTAGACTTTCTGTTCTACTTCTAAATAGAAAATGTCATTTCTTGTCATGCTGCAACATCTCTCTGGTAACTGCAGAAGCAGCACAGGTCTCTTGACAAGCAGACTGCAGGAGTTTCCTCTTTTCTGTGTAAAATTTTGAGGAGAGCTCCATCTCAGCAAGCTTTTAAAGGGAGCTGGGGGAACAGCACTTCAGGTGTTTTGAAGGGTAGGGAAGAGGAAAGACCTAAAAGCAAATCCTCTCACTCTTTTCATATGTATCTAGGGGGCTGGGAAAGGAAAGGTAATATTTAAAAGGAAATAGAGGCTTTGTATAATCATTGTCTAGGAGGACAGCGATTGGGCAAAATTATTAACAACTGAAAAAGAGTTTTCTTCCCATCTGCCATGAATTTGCATAGTGCTATCTTACTAGTGCTCAAATCAAAGCCAGTTCAAGTAAACAGAAAAGTCTCTGATTGAATTACATACAAGTTTCAGAGACAAGAAAAGCTAAGCAGCAAGTATTTTACAGGTTTACTTTTCAAGCATATTGTAGTTTAAACCACAGTGCAGTGAAAAATGTTCTATTCATATACAGTTGTGTTATAATTGCCAAAATGGCTCAGTATCGTTTTAGTTATTAAGGCACTAATGAACCTTTAAAAGCATGCCAAGTCCCAGTGATGTTATGGATTTACTCAAAGGATAAGGAGTGAAAACCTCTTGTATGTTTGCTTTTCCCAAAATAGAAATGTTAATACTTTAAGAAAGAAGTTATGTAATTTGCATTTATCTAAAATAAATGCATCTAGCCCAAGCTAGTCACTTCAGTGTCTTATAAAATCAATCAGAACTGATAGAAATCCCAGAGGTAATTCATAAGTAAACGAAGATCTAAGAAGAGGAAGAGGAAAAAGACCACCTAGTCCTGCACTGTCTCCAGAAGTGGTCAGCACAGGTGCCATGTGGAAAGTACCAGAACTGCTGTAGGAAGTGGTCAGACCTCCCCACAATACTCCTCAGGCGCTGCAGCCAGCAGGCTGTAGGGCTCCCAAGGCGGCATCTCATTCCTCCCCTTGGATGACAAGGATCTAAGAGACAGGGCGCAGCTCAGCCTCTTTCAGTGCTTCTCTCTTGCCACTGGCCATGAGAGGAACATAGCTGCCTAAAAAGCCGATGAGTTGTGATTACACTTGTCCATGCCCAGCAATTTCCTACCAGGCAGCATCCACACAGCCAAGGAGCTGCTTTTACTATGTCACAATGGTTATTAATTCAGCTAATTCAAAATACAACTGTACCACAAACCCTTCCACTGCACTGCCTGCAGGGTAGTCACCATACCCACCATTGATCCTGCAGCAAGCCATCACAAAAAGCCATCCCAAAAGACCATTAGTCCCTGAGCTCAGCACAACAGGGGTTCTTTAATGCACAAGAAGTTCCTGCAAGACCTTTACTGCAGCTGTGGATCTGCTCCCCAGCACATGATCACTGAATTGACATATTATTTATGAATCCTTGAGTAACAATGTGTATCTTTTATTGTCGGATGATCAGACTGGCTTGTTAGTTTTCTCTTGTACCTCTTGCACAAATGAATGTCAGTCTGCAGAAACAACAATGTTGTATATGCCGTACGATGTTGTACAGCCATATGCACCAAAAAATCTTACCAGATGCAGGGGGATCAATAGGAAGGTGCTAGGTTCCACTAGATTTATCCAGACACCTGAGTCTACTTGTGGGATGTCAGACTTTCACTCACAAATGGCTGTTGTGAACTGACGCTATATATAGCTTAATTCTGCTTTATCCTGACAGAAAGCTCAAGTCTTTTAGCAAATCATTCAGGGTAAATAACAAGCAAACCACTGTTTTGGTTATTAAAGTATAAATAAAAATAGCCTTCCTTCAAATATAGTTATTTTTAAAGGCATTTCCTAATATGGCTGTCTGCTGTATGAATCATGACCTGATCCTGGTAACCTGGCAACTGCATTAGTTATTTTATATCTGGCAGCTCACACTGCTTGAAGAGATTGAACAGATTTTCTTTTCTAAAACCAATTTCATTTTCTAGTGTTATTCTAATTGCCACACATGTGGAGACTATTGCTCCCATCATTGAAGGGAACTTAGTAGTGGCAAGGACTTTATACAGTCCTTGTTGCTTAAGTTGTGAATTTAGGAAAACTACCATGAAACAAGCATTCGTCCTGTTTAGAAGCACATCCATGAACTGCTCAAGGCACTGGGCGACAGAAGGATGAGTAAGGCCAGCAACATCCCCAATTTGTGATTTAGGTGGAAGTTTAAAAAGTGCAATTTGACAAAAGGCAGAAAAAAGAAAGAAAATGGGTGTTCTTTCCTCAGTCCCAGGCAAAGCACTGCCTCTGTTTCCAAATCACTCTCAAAACACTTTTCAGGCTATCACTGGGAAAAAGAATTATTTGTCAAATAAAGATCAGAAAAATTTCAGATCCACTCGTTTCTCTGTTAAATGGTGAAGGCAATGCAATAGAGATTAACTGCCTGTAGCTAAGAATGAGGCTGTAAGGAAAAGAAGCAGCAAAAAAACATATAGGAAAAGCTTAATGTTCTAGGAAACATGCAAGGTTAAATATCCTATTAACTGTCATAAGCGAATGGCAGTCCTGCAATTAGCATTTAATCAAATCTGAGGAAGGGCCTCAAATGTATTGACTTTATGATCCCCTCTACTAATTAGTTGGTTCTACCTATGAAGCAGAAATATTTTCTTGTTAAAATCAAAGTTATATCTACTATCATTGCATCTGATCTAATATTAGAGGAAATCCAATTATTATCTAAATAACATCTACATAATCTCCTGGAAGAAAGTTAGAAGAAAGATTAAACACTGTTATATCCACTCTGGAGATAATATAACTGAAGCAGAAATGGAGGAGAAAAAAAAGAGAAAACCCATCTAGACACAGTACATCTGGACAAAGTGCAGTGCAAGTCTTTCCCCTTCTCTGGCTCCAACTGCTGAGATATGTTGTATTTTTCAAGGAATAATGTCTGCATTGGCTATGTCTATATTGCTAAATTAAACTGTGCCAAAGGTCCTGGGAATGAGAACTCATTCATTTGTAGTGGTAAACACTTAGAACAAACTCTGCCATGATTTTGCCCTAAGCCAGTTAGTTCTCTCCTAAACGTTTCCAGGGGAAGGGTCAAAACTTGGTATGGCCAAGCAGCCATTCCTATGGGCGGTCTGTACACGGTTAACCTGTTTTGGGACTGATGGATGCAGGCTATAGCATATCAGTTGGCTTCAGTTCTGGAGAACAGCCCTGGTCTTATTTAATTTACCTGTATGGTCACAAACTCCTCAGGGAACCTTGGGTTTCTTTAGAAATAATACAAGCTGTAATTTCTGTTGATAGTGATAAGCAATTTTAGGATCTCCTTACTCATTGCTGAAGCTACAAACAGACGCATTAGGGTGACAGAAAGGACTGAATTGTACTGGATCTCAATTTTAGATCATGTTGAAAGTGAATGTATTTTTTCCAAGTGCCTTTCTTTGTAATGCTGCTGTTTCACACAGGTAATTACATTTGCAGCACAGAAACTGCTAACAAAGAGCTAGTGGCTTTTTTACCTATTCAGAATCCTTGCTTTTTTCTGCCCAACAGCCCTTGAATATGACAGTAAAGACAAGTATTTTTGTGTTGCCAAATACAATCAATTCTAAGTCTAGACCTGAATTTATTTTATGACATGGAGAAAATTTATTAATTTTCCTTTATCTCTGTTTCTGAAAATGTACCTCTTCTGTTAAAGTGTCTAAAATTTGCTAGTACCATTTGATTTATTCCTCTGGAAAGACAGCAGGCACCCTGACGCATTTTTAGATCTGACCACCACTGGAAGTGTTCAGTACATAAAAAAACCTGTGTGCAACGTGTAGAGAAAAACAATAGGAACGTTGTGACTGATGTGAATAAGGAATGAATGGAAATGCTTGACCATGTTTTGAAGACACCTAGAAATTAGCAGCTCATCACAATCCTGGCATGCAGTGTAGTGCAGCTTCTCAGGACAGCCCAGTCAGAGACAAAGGACGGTGAGTAAAGCCTGACAACTCACAGTGGTGGGATGAGTGGAGATAATAATTATCATCAGGCTCAAAAGGTTACAGAAAGGCACATGCAGAACTCAGCACATGGATCCCAAACAAGGAGACAAGATGAGGACTCAGCAGTGTCCTGTCCTCTAACAGGAGCTGTGGCCAGACCACCTGAATTCAGGCATCTTCTATACTGTACAGACTGTTTGTGTGTATAGATCCTGGTGCTTGTCTGTGGGAGTGTGAGACCACACGACTGAAATCACTATTATTTTAAAGTAAATCACCTTCCAGACCCGTTTTCATGGAGCAATAAGAGCAGGACAGTTCCACGAGGGAAGCTGAGCCAGGAACTGAAGGTGACCATGCACAGGCAGCAAAAGACCCTAGTAGACATGCTGTGGACAGTAGAATACATATATTGGTCTTTGCTGTGCATATCGAAATAAGAATGCTATGTCTTAATGTAGATGATACCTTGGCTATCAAAGATGCTACCTGTTATGTGAAATATTCTATGATTCTACAATTCTATGATTCTATATTAGGTAGCACTTAAGAGACAAACACCTGCATGCCTTTGCTTGAAATATTAAGCATGAATGCTGTCATTCAATGGACACTTTATTGTGCAATAAATCCAGAAAGCCTACTCACTGTAAGCAAGACATATTCTCTGGACACCTCATATTCTCTTGGAAAAAGTGTAAGAGCATTGAGTTTAGATGCCTAAAAGGATCCCCAGAATGTCTAGCAAGATAAGCCTTGAACAAGCCATCAGTTCTAAGATGGAAACTTCTTATTAAAAATGACAACAAAAAAAGGCCAATATCCGATAAAATAAATAAGGTGGAGATTAAACAGCAAGCTGTCATTACAGAAAAAGTAGAAGTGAAATATATCTATTTTTTGTTCAATTTTGTTATTATTTATTTTAGGGCTTGTATACCCAATTTAACACATGTAGAAAATAAATTCAGTAATATACAAGAAAATGAATGAAGAAAATAAATCTTAGTCAGACCTATAGCAAAAAGAATGAGAAAAGAATTGGAAACTTTACAAATAAGTCAAGAGGAAATCATAGATTGAAGTGTGCAAATATATGGTTATATATATCAACAGTCTGAGTGTGGGTGGTGAGTATGCCTATTGTAAACATGCATGGATAAACAGAATATAAAGCAAAATAGGTTAAATCAGCAGAAGACACCTTAGCAAACAGAACTGTCAGCTATTGTAAACGGCTTCAGTATAGGAATAAATCATTAAAAATCCTATCCAGAAAAATGGTGGGGGGAAAGAAATACTAGTAGCAATATGCAAGATTTTATCAAATATTAATGCAGCATTTGACACAAGAGGAGCTGTTAATATTAAAGCATAGCACTGAAATTACTTTTTTCCTTCTGATTTATTTTAGGAAAATATTTTCTTTTTTTTCTTTTCCCTAGGATTAATTTACAAATCAGATATCACATCTGTCATTCTCTTGTCCAGTTTTTTGTACATATTTAAAATTGGTGATTTGGGTTAGGGCCATAACTAGAATTATTCCTTACCTAAAGTTTCAATGAAGTGGCAAGATAATTCATCCTGAACGTGAGCTCTGCAGAGCTCATTTCAATTTATTACTCATTTTAAGTGAACTAATCTAAATTAAAATCTCCTTGAATCAATACCTCATTTTTATCATAGAGTACTCTGACTATATCATACAAATAATTCAACTGCGTCTGTGTCTGAAAGAGCTAAAATGGCTTTTTGGTGAAGATGGGCTTGCTTCCTACCAGACTTATACAAAAATGCCACAAAAGGTAATTGGCTTTAGAGCAAAACTCTCCCCAAGCTGTACACTTCTCAGAACATTAGCTCTGTATGTTCATCAGCCACCATACCCTAATCATTTATCTCCACATCATTACAGGATTATCCAAGTAAAACAGCAGTAAAAAGCTAACAAGATGCAGGAATTTATATCTGTCACGGAAAAGAATAATTTTTTACCCTTTCAGCTTCCTGTTTTAGTTATCAAAATGAACAGGCAGTTTGCGTTGCTTGTAACCAACACCATTGTATTCAGTTTGTGAGTGATTCTAATGCTTTTGTTGTGGGGAATGAGTGAAACTGTTTTCTAAACAGATATTTCTCTAGTGTTTCATCCTTATGTAAGAGCAATGGCAGTTAGAAAGTAAGGGATGGGCGGGCGGGTTGTTCTCCTGACAAAGTGCATAAAAAACTTTTAGGAGACTTATTCAGTTGCACCTTGTTTTTTTTACTATTCTTTTATGTTCTGCTTCTATTACACAGTCTTTTCACAAAATACAATGAAAAAACCATATTTTATAGACACACAAATTGGCATGGCTGCATAAAATATGTACTGCAGATACTTTATGTCTAGAATCCCAAATATCCCTACATATTTCTTTCTCCTTTTTTTTTTCTCCTTTTTATTTCTTGATCTTCTCAGCCATGCTTACAATTTTGATGTGCAAGAAATATGAAAATGCATTTCAAAATGCCCTCGTTCAGCAAAGCGCTTCAGTATATACCTACCTTTAATCATATGAATGGGTCCCTTGGACTTTCATGCTAAAATACCTTGCTGTTTTCGCTCTCGGTACTAAGGAGAGCTGAATACTCTGCACACCAACAGTACTCTTTCAGCATATTCTTAATCTAAGACGAGAGTAGTTCTACTTTAATTCCTAAAACTGAGTGCATACTTGGAGAACCCAGAAGAACCAGTGACTGATGTTACAGCTATGTTACTGCAATGAAGCTTTCTTCCCATGTCCAGGCATGCTTTAATGAGGTCTTGATGCCCTAGGGAGAAGCCAGCCACATCCTTCCACCCATCTCATGCACCCCAGGAGGTGTTTTCTGATTGATTAGCAGACGAGAAACCCAGCACGCATCAAGAAGTAAACCTGGCCACTGCACTAAGTGCTAATCATGTTGCTGTCACAAAATCTGCAGGTGTTAGAACCAGTAAGAGTCTGTCAGACAGGCATGAGGTTACAGAGGGAGGCACATGGACTGGCTATAAAATGCATGAGCTATTTAGCCCCATAGTTCACAATATGAAAGAGAATTCAAGGCTTCATTTTGTAAAATGCTCATGCATAGCCCTGGGCCAGGGTTCCTTGCAGAGTCACTGCTATGTGGTCCTGCTGGTACCTTTGGATCTGAGAAGGCAATGTGCTGTAAATAGATGTGTGATTGTGTGGTCACATTTCAAAAAATAAATCACTTCAAAATAAATCATGTAAAGATTTAAGAAGATGCCATTTATGTCCATGAAAGTGTCTTCACTGAGAAAAACATTGCACTATTTAGCTCTTAAAGTACCATGTACAAATTCTGCTCTTTCAGATTGATTGACTTGGGTTTGAGTTCTTCCCTTTAATGAGACGAATGGACTGTACAAAGCTAATCTATGCCATGGTGTTGGAGTGTATATAAGTCTTTAACTATATTCTGTGATTCTTAGATTTCCTCCTCAGAGCACATGGGCATGCTATAAAAGAGAGACACTATTCACACCTTTTTAGAGCTTGTTTTGAAAGAGAACATCAATCTCTTGAACTGACAGGTTTTATAAGACCAAGTCTGAATCTTCCAGCACCTTATTCCAGCTTTACAACTGTTCTTCCATACTACCAATCCTTACCTCCTTTAGGGGAGAGAGTTTACTGGAGCCCAAAATAGAAGCATTTCCATCAGGTTTCTAAAATGCAGTTCTCCCATGTAGTTGCCGTTGCCCCTAACAACTCTCCAAAATGTGACAAGTGACAACACTTAGCTGCCAATCAAGCTATATTTAAAATCTGAGAGGACAAGATTCAAGAGATGTATGAGAAACACCCTATGTTGGTCCACAATTAAAGATCAGAAGCAAGACCTGGTAGGTCTATTCCACCTTCAAGCGCTTTTATGTTTTAATTAGGGGATTCAAATAAAATGAATTAGCACAGCCCCTTTTTGACAGATTAGAATGAACCACACTGTGAACTCCACTCTGCTTGTCTCTGCCTTGGCATTAAACTCAGATCAAAATGATTTCAGACATAACACCTTCAATATAGGAGTAGTAAATAAGCCTATATGAAGAAAGCACATAGTTCTTCTGATAGTTACAGTTGCTCTCTCAGCCTCTGCTTGACGTTACTAATGCTGAAATTCCTAATTCCTAAATGTTCCAGTAAAAACTCATGAAAAGAAAAATAAGATTCCTGAAGTTCTGGTGACATAAGGAAAGGTGAAGAGATACCACACTGTACACTCAGCATCAGCCTTTCTTTAAAAAGATATTTACCTTCATGGGAGTAAGCGGGGTGAATGTTGGACCTTTAGTAGATAAATCTACCTGAAATTAGTTCTGCTGAAGAATGGGGAATATTGCATATCATGCACATTGTCACCAAGACCAGAATTCATAAGCATGTAGGTATCTATTTTATACTGTAAGATAAAAATGCTTGTTTAGGCAGACATCAGATTCAGGCTCCTAAGGAGAATTTACTCTTCTGAGAAAGATGCCTGACCTAGATTTCTTTCCACATAAGTAAAGTTGCATAAAACAGAATTGAACCCGTTGAGAAATGTAGCAAAAGTGTAAAGTTTCATAACACATAAACCTTTGTCTGCAGAATTACAACTAAACCCTCTGAACAGCAGACGATGAAATGGACTGCAGTTTCTTTCTGTTTCTGTGACACACATATTACTTTTTTCATAAGCCCTTCTCAAAAACTCTTGGATGATCTGATATGGAAAAGTAACATATACCAAAGCAATGCACAAAGGAGGGCTGTTCTGCATGGGGAATCCGCGAAATGGCTGGGAAGGATCTTGATTAAGTTCAGAAAGCAGCTCTCAAAGGAAAGGCACTGTAGGTTTCCGGAAAGGCAAGTTTAAAAGTGTTTCTGGTCCTGTTTATTTGAATTAAGTGTGGCTTTCCTCTTCGGGAACCGAAAAGTCCGAAGATCTCTCTATCTCTGTGGAAACCACCGTCACTCTCCTTCCCAAATGCAGTATTAAAAGCTGTCACACAGTGGGAGCAAAAGTGCTTTACAAAGTAAGAAACCACTTCTCCCTCATCTGACCTGAGGTAAAAAGAAATGTCAATATACATGTAACTGCTAGCTGAACCTTGAAAGGCTGGGAGCTCTGGTTTGGCAGCAGAATTACTCTAGTTCAAAGAAGCAAACATGTTGTGGCCTTATTGCTTCAGGCAGACCTATTTATCAACGCTAGTGATAGGATCACACAAAGAAACTGGGCAGGCATTCAAGAATCAGAGGCATTAACCACATCACATTGTGTGAAACAGTGGCTTCTGAGGAGCAGTAGACAGGGATCAGTTGTCCTCTCTTAAATCTTCTGAGATCCTCCTCATTCCCAGTTGATTACTAAATATGCCTCTTTGCCTGCTCTGTTCATGGAAAGAGTACTAATTACTCATTTTAAATCATCAAAAAGAACAATAGGTGCTACTGTTGGAGTTTTGGCTTTATTCTGCTGATAGAGCAAAGTTCTGAAACAAAACACTTAAAATTTCTGCTTGGTCTAGGAACAAAATCAGAGAGCAAACCAAAATCTGCAATCCAAGCCAACCCTGGGTATGAGATTTCATCTACATCAAGGATGGAGCAAGGTCATCATATCTATGAGGGGATGGGGGTGAAGCTAAACCTCAAACTTAAATGTTGGATGCTGATGTTTAAAAGCATTCCCATAAGAGATTTCAGCTCCCAAAAAGAAAAATTACTAAGGTTGTAAATAGTAAGAAATATCAGGCAAACCTAAAACTGGTAATTCCATTGGAAGATCTGAAAATCACACCTCCTACATCAGGGTGGCACTAGAAAACCACTTGCCAGCTGCTTCAGAGACCCCAGACGCAGCCCGGGGCTCATTCTTGTGCCCAGTCAGACCAGCAGATTTTTCCTGCGCAGGACAAAGCCACACTGACAGTTCGGATTTATGGCTTGTGGTTGGGCTTCTTTCTAGTCCACATATGCAAACCCCA
The DNA here is from genome assembly GCA_009867235.2 of Psittacus erithacus. NCBI lineage: Eukaryota > Metazoa > Chordata > Aves > Psittaciformes > Psittacidae > Psittacus > Psittacus erithacus. Next base: position 6,629 of record WYDI02183607.1, on the reverse strand, counting down.
TTTCAGTGGATTTCAGTCTCAGATAAGAATCAACAAACAGCCTGAAATGTTGTCTTATACCAAACCGTAAAGAGAGTTTTCCTCTCACTGCTCTAGCTATGTCAGCATTGTTGATGCTTATTATGATGCTATTTTTATAAGGTTGTAGGCAATGCATGTATTTTAACTGGATGATTCATGTCAGTAGTCTGAAATTTATACTCTCTTCCTTCACCCATCATTCACTACACACCACATATCATCATCCCCAGTAACTGCAGCCAGACTTGATTTCTTACACAAAGTGTCACGAGTAAAGAACAAAGTTGCCATTTGTTTGATGATCACTCACTGCTTTGTTATTGACAATTTACCCTACCGATTACTTGAAACTGTAGCAAATGATACTGACATTCACTTCTATATTGATATAAGCGAAATTGCTCAGGGACTGAGATGAAGGTTTCCAATGGCTGAAATGCTTAAGGAATTGAAAATGAAGATAGAGAAGGTATGAAAACACATTGTCTGTCCTTGCGATACAGACAAGCTGTGCAAGTGACTGACTCGACACGTCTTTCCTGTCTCTCACCTTCCTAAAGTAAGATTTAAGTGGGACTGATATGAATATAAATCTGACTCTGGTTCTCAGCTCTTACAGGATTTAGAAGATGTGTGTAGAGAATAAACACTAATATTCAGGTGATCCTGTCTATGATTCTACACAGAAGATGACCCTATTTTCACCCAAGAGGTTGTATATCATAGAATCATAGAATAGTTGGGGTTGGAAAGGACCTTAAGATCATCTAGTTCCAACACCCCTGCCATGGGCAGCGACACCTCACACTAAAATATATATGTGGTATATATGGGACTCTGCCTCAGACAAAGATGGGAAAGGAACCAACATCTTTAGACCAAATGACCTGAGCAAGGGCTCACCAATGAATTGAAAGAATTACTGTTCTTCCTCCTGTCATGTTTTATAGAAACAGCTGATACCCAAGTACTAACTGAGGATACCCTAAGGCATTGTAGTGCTGCCTCCATGGATCCTCAGTGGGCTTATTCATGATCTGAGCCCCTCATCACATTGCACTACTAGCTCCAAGTGTAGAAATGCCTTAAAGAAGACTTTGAGATCCCCAAAAGAACTTCCTGATGACATCTCAGTACCCCAGTGGTCAGTGGTTGCTGAGCGGGAGCTCTGAAGGTATTGACACTTTCAGGAACTTGGTGTCTAGCTGTTTTGCAGCTGAAACATCTACTGCAGTTTCCTCATATTCAGTAACAATTCTTCCACACCAACAGTATCCCCCCTTTTATGGGAAGGACTCAGGAAACGGCTGTACCTATAATTCTTCACCTTTTATTATTTCCCAGGTTGCCAACCAAACTAATGATGAAAAAGGCAGCTACAATTTATGGTATGTCAAAGGCCCAGCTGTTGGAAGCTAACAGTTTTTCCTCAGCCATTTCCATATTTATTTTCTTTTTCATCATCTCTGTAACTGCATTTGAACCAGAGGCCATGGCAATCATGGCAACCACCCACACTGGCAGCACATGCTTTTATTTTTCTTGGCAACAATTATTTATCCAGCTTGTCAAGTTGCTGATGACATTGAAATAGCATCTGTTTCACGCTGTCTGCATCACTTAATGCTGAAAGACACATCTCTCTGGCCCATTTTATTGATTCTTGTGACGTCTATTTAAGTTTTCTGTTCTTGGCATCTTTTCTTTTTCTTGGCCTTGGCTTGTTAACTGTATCCTTGTTCATTTTATTAGTTTATTTGCTGCTGCTAAGTAACAATTTCATTCTTGCAGTTAGCTCTTCCCAAAGACCAGTTTACGAATCTTTCCATTGTTCCCTGTGCTGCCTTGGAGCTATGCAATCCACACATACTCCCTGGAGCAATGATTCACTTGATTTGCAATGAATCTGTGATAAAACACAGAATCACTTGGAAAACAGTAGGAGACTGCTGTGCAATAGGTAAAATAGTTGGAAAAGGAGACAGCAAGCCAGGCCTGCCTGTCATCTTGTGTTGCTCTACTGAAAGGTGTGACTCTCAGGACCACCACAGTAATGATGACTGAGTGTTCCAAACATCCCCAGGAGAATAAGATTATGGTTTTGACACCAAAGTCCTTGTGTTCCAGAGGGTGCTCAATTCAGATGATAATGCTGCATAACTTGACGCCTACCTCACTTCTATACCCTTTGAAACCCACATGTTTAATCCTCTCTCTACCTCGCCTGATGAACAGTCTCAGAGAACTGTAAGCAGTTGGGCTCCATGGTGAGCCTTATTGGTGGTGGCTCCTCTTTGTTCTGTTTTTTTCCCAATGAGCTTACCTTCTTGCAGAAGAGACACTGATTTGACTCCTTCACCAGCCAAAGTGGTAAGAAAAATCTTTTGCTTTCCAGAAAAATAGAGCACTGCCATTGCCAAAGGGCATTGTTCCTTCCTCTGGTGAAACTGTCTCCCTCTGAACAAAGTACATTCACACAGAAAATACAAGTCAGTGAGTCTAGTTATCAAGGTACTCACTGTGAAGAACGTAAGGAAGGATTCCAGGACATGGTATGTACTACAAGAGAACAGAAAGCTGACTGTAGTGCATTTGCTAGAGCATTTCACTTACAAAAGGACTACTTACTGAATTTGACATATTTCATCCAGTTTCATCTGGACCATAAGTCTTGTACTTCAGCCATCTCCAGCACCCTTTGGAGTACTTACAATGCTCGCAGTTCCTGGATTTGGAGCACTTACTTGTGATGTCCTAACACAACATCTAAAATTGAAAAATATTTCTTGAGTTCCTGCTGGATCCACTGCATGATTGGACAGTCCCAAAGGGCTAGGAAGTTTGCCGGTACTAGCACACAAGAGTTATTTGCACCTATATATATAGAATGATGAAATTCTGGCTTTAGACGCAGTCAGTCACCCCAGATAGGTAGATGTCAAGCATGACTATGATACACTGGTACTACCTCTACTTCTTTAATTGTGAACTTCTTGTTTAATTGCCCTATTGTACACATTTGCCCCCTTACATTCCCCAGCGGTGAATTTGTCTTTCAAACCATAATTTGAAACACTTGGTTTTGCATTCTAAATTAATCCCTTTCCCTCCCAATGGATCATGTGCCTTAGACTGCCTTAAGACAAATGTGTCTTTATTCTTTGGAGAATTGCTAGCAGATTAATAAAATTTTTAGAGATATTAGACAGCAGATGATTGAATATAATAAATAAATAGCAGAATTCTTGGCGTACTGCATTGTTCTTAGGGAGCTGTATTGTATAACTACTTGACCTCAGTACTGTTTTATGTCAATCCCTCGCAAGGTTCAGTGCTGCATTCAGTATGTGACTAGAGCATTTGATATTCAAGCTTAATCTGCCACACTGTAAATCACATACATATGTGATTCTTGGCAAATTAATGAACTTTTTGCTTGATTGAAGCGTCCTTGGACTTGCTAAAAAAAGACTAACCCTACTAAATTTCAGTCAGAAGTGAGCTATACCACTTATTAGTCAACATAATTGGGTAGATTTCTGTGATTAAAACTTAAGTCTCCTGAGCAAATTCCACCATGAGGAGCGACTCTATTCCAACCCCCTTAGGGCACGTCTACGCAGGAAAGAGCAAACTGAACCATACTCCCTCTGCTAACACTCTGGAATGGCCAGATATAATCTAGCATGGGTCCAAAAGCAGCATTAGTGTGGCACTGCGCCCAAGCTAATAAGTCCTGCTGACAAGACTAGGACCAGATACAGAAGGAGCCTGGTGTTGCGCCAACACTTTCCCCCTCATGTCACCACTTATAGCTATCTCCTTTCACAGGGTATTTCCTCTTCACTCCCACATTTTGGTAATCATGGGTGCCTCAGGCTGCACATGGCTTGAACACTTGAGCAAGGAGGGTGGTCTAATTCCCTGGACTCTTTGGTTCATACAGTATCCAGGCTGCTCTCCAGCCCTATCTGCAGGATCAGATTTCCTGCATGTTCACGCTGTCACATCACACTCTAGCAACCATGTGTGGTTGCTCTCTGTAAAGCTACACAGTCCATGCAGGGTGCTCAGTCATGTCTCGTATTGGCCTGACTGCACCATCACACAGGCAGCCCTCCCAGATGGTAGGTCCTTCACTCTCTGGAAGGATCCCCCACGAGGCTATCTGCACAGAAGGGCACTGTACACAGCTACTCCCCAGGACCAAACCTCCTAAAGTACTAACCAAGGTCCTCTGCCATCAGACAGCAGAAGCCAGGTGGAGAAGGCACTACATTGCCTTTTTGGCACTATACAAAGATCACACTCAGAATTCATGAATGCACATATTTCAAATAGGATCTGTCTTTAGTAGGACAGACATTTTCTTTTCAGAGCCCAGCACCCGTGATGCCTCAAGCTTTCCATCTCCATTACTGCTAAAAGCTTGACCTTTCATTCCTGCATGTTACAGCGCCAGGCTAAAGGGAAAATAGCCAAGACCCACATCAAGCTGCCCTACTCCTGAGCCAGCTCATTGTCTGGTTGAGGCTGTTTGCACCACCATCTTCGTGCTGCCTCCCCCTTCTGCCTGCCTTTCGCAGTCTGGTGCACGCAGGATTCCCTGCACCGAGACCTTTTCCTGAAAACAACTTGCCAGTGAGGCACAAATTTTCCATTGGGTATCCTGGTGAGAGGTCTGGCATTGTCTTCTCCAGTGCCTGTACAGGAAAACTCCTCTACTCGGGGTTTTGTACAGCCACAAATACAGGTATTCTCAGGACAGTGTTCCCTGAGACTGAACATATGAGCCAAGCAAACCCCAGCTGTCTGAACCCTAACTTGATTTTCCCCTTCCAGTGCCCAACAGCACATATCATCCATCACCCCCCAAAAAAAACACAGTCCTGTCTCTTCAATATTTTGGGTACTTTAATAGCCATGCAAGTGTTGTTCTTTTGGGACAGACTATGGGGTCTGTTGCTTGCCTATGGCCTGCGTGATTGACTTCACACGCTAACATATTTAGGTTCTTATTTAGGCCAGGAATAAAATGTGAGCTCTGGTTCTGGGCTGCCCATCCCTTTTACAGTCTTGAAGGTGAGGTTATTCTCCCAGGGAGGGATGACGTTACATCATGATGCCATAAAGTTTAAGATGGAAAATCAAGGTTTGGGACCAGGACTACTACAAGGGCTTCTGGGGTACAAGTTATCACAAAACATGTCCCAAGCATCATGACTGGAGCTGCCCTGAGTGCCTGATGTTTGAACTAAGTGTGGTTGGTTCTCAGGACTGACCTAACAGAGCAACGTAAATTGTGATTCTCACCATTTCTAGCAAGAAATGGGTCAATCTGAGCCAATGCTTGCTTCAGTGAATTTAGATTGAGAGATTTAGACTGCAATGAACTTTTCCAAGGAATATCTTCTGAATGTTTGCAGAAAATCCATATAACTCTTTGAAAGGCTTTTGTGGCCACAGATAATTTCATTTTATTATGGTGGCAGAATTAATTAGTTAACAGTTGTCTGAGAACAATATGGAACCTCAGGGATTCAGCAAGATCATTCTCCACACTTTATGCAATGGAACCACAAACTAAAGGGTACTACAAGGGATCAAAAATGCATTTTTGAGCAGTTGACTTGATCGTTTTGATAGGTGACACAGACTTTTCCCTTAGAATATGAAGTTTCAAGGCTTTCTGCAGCCAGATAATTACTGGGCACTGTGAACCCATCATCGGGAGGCAGATTTTAATTGCATTGGGTTGACATGAAGTGAATTATGATGGTAAAGAAGATCTCTGGATGTACTTTACACAAAAACTGAGCAGACACACTCTGACCTCTAGCACTTAAAGTTACAATGCTCCTTTACTGGGTGGCAATGATGGGATTAGCATTGCAAAAGTCACTGTAACTGTGCTGGAGTGATATTCTAGGAAAGGAACTCAAAAGTGGCAAGAAAAACAGAGATGAAATGGAACGGATCTGAGTGTAGCAACTTGAAAGAGCCCCTGCAGCTGGAGAAGGAAATTGGATGGAAACGGTACATTATCTCTCAGGGCAGGATGGATATTCAAGCTGCCATAGACTTGAATGAACGTGGGGCATGATGCTCCCTGAAGTAGATGAAAGTCCCATGGTTGATTTCAGTGGTACAAGATTGAGTCCTGAGGTCAGTTCTGTGCAGGGGAGGGTGAAGAGAAGGTTCTACGAAAAGGAAAGAACACAAAACAAAAAGCAGAAAGGAATTTTCTGACTGCCTTAATTCATGGACCTGAGCATTAACTTTGCATTACTTCCCTGCACACAAGCCAGGGCTCTTTGGCCGTAGTCTGTTGCAAGCAAGTCTGGAAGCCAAATGTGGCCCTGAGAGGAACATTCACACATGTCGCTCAGCCCCAATTAGGTCCCTGTCGTGGTTTAAGCTTAGTCGTAAATTAGAAAAGCATGTAGCCTGCTTGTTTTCCCCCCACAACCTGTCCTCCCCCCCCCCCCCCACTCCCAGAGGGATGGGGAGGAGAATCGAAAGAATGCAACGTCCCACGGGTTGAGATAAGAACAGTCCAGTAACTAAGGTATAACACAAACTGCTGCTACCACCAATAATAATAATAA
>WYDI02181302.1:0-110670 GCA_009867235.2 Psittacus erithacus | reverse complement strand
TCCATGTCCTTTTTATGTTGAGGACACCAGAACTGCACATAATGCTCCAAGTGAGGTCTCATGAGAGCAGAGTAGAGGGGCAGGATCACCTCCTTGGATCTGCTGGTCATGCTCTTTTTGATGCAGCCCAGGATATGGTTGGTTTTCTGGGCTGTGAAAACTTAATGTCTTTTAGCACCTAAAAGTGCTAAGACAACCACTAATTAATTCTTGAGCCCTTGCAAAAGGTCACCTTCCTACTGTTAACCTTCTTTCTACAAAAAATGCAAAACTGCCAGGGCTCTGCCTCCATGAGGGTCCAGGCATGGTGAGAGCATGATAAAACACTTGCAATGGCCCTGGCCCTTCCTCTCACATGGTGCCCAGAGCAGCTGCTCCTGTAACTGTTCCTGAGCATCCAGAGGGATGTTTTTTGCTGAAGCCACAATGGGGAATGGCAGTCCTTGCTATCTGTGATAGGATGGAAAGGTTGTATCTTTTGCTGCTCTCAGCCACACTCTGACTATTATCATCAGGGAGGCACCAGCCTCAGAAGAGGCTCACTTGGCATGTGGTGCAGCAAGGGACTTACAGTTGGATTAACAGCTATACCTCACAGGAGAGATTGTCTGGAAAGGGCAGGCATTGCAAGGGGACAGGCAGAGGCCCCCACCTCACATGCAAGCTGTGAGCCAAGGGAAGGACCAAGGAACAGTGTACTTTCACAGTGATTTATTAAACCAGACTACAAGAAAAGCTGCAATATTGGGACATGCTCCCATCGTTGTTTATGTTCAGTTTTTCTTGTGACCTCTCAGCAAACCTGTTTCAAACCTGTGTCCCACTACTCCTTGCCCAGCAACAGAACTTCTCTGGACCAACTGTACAGACATCTTTCTCAGTTCAGTGAAGGGATCTTTGGTAGCCAGTAATCCCCTGACTTTGCAGACCTTGGTCTAACGTGAATAACACACTGTTTAGTAGCTCACCTGACACGTACTCCAGTGTGCAACCGGTGTCCTGAGCACACAGAAGTCCACCCTCTGAGAGGACAGACAGGCTGTGGACAATGGCATGTGAGCTGCATACAGATGCATGAAAGGATCATTGCTCTCCATGGAGCCAACATGAAAAGCATCTGCCAAAGGGAATCCTTCTAAGTTCCTGCCAGGGGGTGAAAAGGAATGACACCATGACAGAGTGACAAACAAGGAGTGACAAATGTGGAGTGATAATTGTGGAGTGACAAGTGTGGAGTGCCTCACAACAGAGATCAATCTGTTGGTAATGCTCAGAAAAACCCCTGATCCCCACAAGAAGGAGGAAAGGCAAAGAGCCTCCACCAAAGCCATCGCCTTCACAGTGTTCAGTATCCTTTCCACATACTCATCAGTCACAAAGCCACATCCCAGGCAGACAGGCTAGTAACTCGGGGGTAACAGTGTACCCACTGACATCATCTGTATCTGTTCTACAGCTGGGGTCTCATTCGGAGGTTTTCACTGAAAAACTAATTCCCTCAATCATGAGATTGAACCCTTTCTCCTCTACAAGGATAAAAAGAATAGTCTACATACCAGCAGAAAGGGCCCTGGACCTTCCTGACAGATTCCTTCCAGTGGAAGTGATTCATGTCTTTCACATCTATGTGGTGATAGCTTGCAACTGCAGCTTTCTCATTCTGTCTCTCTGTTTCATTTGTAGGATGGCCATCACTGCTGTCACTTAATGCCAACACTGAGTTCATGTCACTTCCTGCAGTCAATGCATGCCTGAGGAGACAGAATAAATAGTTATTAAACCTCCCCTAGATTTGCTGTCATATTGTAACTAGGCACTGGAAATCAAATAAATGTATTATAGAAGATGAGCAGTTAAAATGTCTACTGAAAAAAAACCAGATTCAGGCAAAATGGCTTAATCTGCAGCCTTAATGAGTAACAGACTGTCCCATCAATAGTATATGAGGAGCAGCACGCAAGAAGGCAGAACTCATACAAGCTTCCAGGAGCTCATACCCTCGTAAAATGCCCAGTTCAAAAGAATACTCAAGAATATGATTAAGGTTAGGCACGTGTTTAAGTCCCATTGATTTCAGTGAGACTGAGGTACAAGCTTAAATGCTTTTTTGAATCAAGGTGCTTTACTGAACCAAAAAATACTCTGTGCATAAGTCAGAAGCAGGAAGAGCTGAGAGGACAGAGCTGGCCAGTTCTGCATGGATGGACACATGGGGCTATCTTGCTTACCCCAGCTATTGGGAAGAGGGAGTCACAGCTCCGCAGCCTAAGATTCTTCCCTATGATGCACTTCCTAAACTAGCCTTTGCTTATTGTTTTTTACAATGTAGTCCTCAATATAAGGAGAAAAATGAAAAGGGATCCTCAGACTTTGCCCAGTATCAAGAGTACATTCTGACATCTTGCCTGTATGGCACAGCTCACAGAAACATCCCTGCACAGCCATCTCGTGCTCACTGCTGCGCAGCACATGCACAGTTGCAGATGATCAGTACCAGTTCCAGGATCCAAACAGGACCAGGGCCACACTTCACACGTAGGATGAAAAACTAGCTTCTGTCTCAAAGAGCTTGCTGACTTAATGAATGCTGACTGAAGGAGAGCAGGGGAATAAAACAGAGAAAGCTCAAGGCTTTTAAGGATAGAAAGAGAGTCTGAGAAAGGGAGATAGTAAAAAATCAGACAGATAGTATTTCTACTGTTGAATACATGCACCTAAACCCCAGCAGAAACAATAGAAGGATATGAATTTGGTGTGCAGCTCTGCCCACCAGAAGGGCCCATGCCCATATTAATTGAGTATGTCTGCAATGCCATTAGCTAGATGCTGCAGAAAAATAATGGAACTGCTTCACAAAAGCCATGAAGACAACTGGCCAGCTCTTGCCATGGCTAATTCAGCCAGGGTCTGTCTTTCTTATGTGTTATTGTTCAGTTTTAACTTATTCCTTTATTTCTGATGTCTGATCAGGCAAAGTAGACATAATACTCTCTTCTGCACACACACTATAATCTGTTTCTATTCCCTTAACAAAAATCTTCTGCTAGCAGCAAGGGTCAGCGTGGACAGTGGTTAGGAAAGCAGCAAGAATCAGTGTGACTGGTGCTAGTGAATAGCCTGTGCTTTCCATGAATGCTTTGCTGCCACAAGCTTAAGAACATGAGGTGTTTAAAGAGAGGAGAAGATGTCTATTAATTGGCAAAGCCTTCAGAGCCTAGGGCTTTCATCCAGATGTTACAATGAGGTGAATCAAAGTCTCCAGGGTGTTTGTAGAGGTGTGGAGCTCCCAATTTTCCTTCTGTGACAAACAAGTTAGGTAAATGTACACAAATATGGGGAAAGGGAAGGACATCTCTGCCCTGCTCAGTGCAAAAATCCTTAGTTATGCCTCTCTGGCAAGACCAATTGTCTTTATGTTTAATCTTTTCATATTCTTTAAACAACTCAGTGGTGTTAAATCCAAAGTAGCTCGATTCATAGCAGGATTTCTGCAAAGAAATTCCTTAAATGAATCTGCTACTATTCATACCATAGACCCTCTTTAAATCCCTCTGGGAAAAGAAGACTGAATCTGCAGTCTAGAAGCAGAAGACATGGATTTCTTCTTAGCTGCAACTAGAAATCATTGCAATCACCTTGGATGAGTTCCTGGTGCCTGTCAGGCAAGAGAGAGCTTTACTCAACTGCATGGGAGACCATAAGGGTTGGAACCAGGTATTCTGACCAAGTCCTTTGCAATTCTGGAGGGAAAGGTTTCAGAACAAGACAAAGCCATGGCCCTTCCTCACCCACACCTCTGTGCAACCCACCCATCCCATGGGGAGGTACGATGACACAGCCCACTGGAGCAGAAACTGCTGAGCTGAAAGGAGGATTCACATTATGACCATACCCTTCATTACAGAGGTGTGTGCCTCTTGGCTTGCACCTCTCCACCTGAACACAGCACGCTCGGTGCAAGTGCTAGTTAGGAGCTTGCACACATGCCAGGAAACTGCCTTGGTTTGATGCCATGGAATAGACACGTTCATTCCCTGAGTGCTGGGGCCCAACCAAGAATGGCAGCACACAGTTACGAGCGCAGGTGTTACTGGCAGGTGTTTTGTTTCCTAGGAAGCTGCTTTCTGGCTGAGCTGCTGCCAGCCCATCTATCCTCCTCCCCATTGCCACACAACCTTGCCTCCCCCAGGGACTTCTAGGCAGGCCTATTTGCAAACAGCAGGCACAGGCAATGAACACATCAGGTAATTAAATGGCAGATCAATTCGACTTAGCTTCTCTTGGGAATGCAGCCCTTGGGAGACAGAAGAATGAGGAAGCAGGAGACAAAGGCAGAGAGAAAAATTGAGAGGTAGAGGAGAAAAGGAGTAGAGCAGAAGAGCCAAGATGGAAACACAGCAGGCAGAAAGGGCTACACACAATACGGTGTGAAGCCACGACAGCAGGCAGGAAGCATTCAGGGGGAAAGGGCATGGCTAGTATAGGCAGCATGAGAAAGACAACATTGCAGGGAAGACATAGAAAAGAAAGAGATGTCTAAGGGAAGGTGAGAGAAAGATAGATCAAAAAGAGACTGGAAAGAGTGAGATAATGAATACAGCAATTGTAGAGAATGGCCCCAACTGGCTACCTGGATCTCAAGCACAATGAGTCCCCTATAAGTGTTTACATACCTGTAAAAAGGTAAGCTTTATACATTTGCAACCATCAGCAAAAAGTGCATTTGTAATTTCCCGTTCACTTTATTTAACCTAAGATGGAGAATCAGTGGAGATTAAGAGGACTTCCCTCCCTGAAATGTGTCACGATCCCAGGAGCTTTCTGCTACTAATATGAAAAACAGCCACTGGAACTGACAAGGAGAGAAGGAAATTAAAGTTTGGTATCACTCAGACCAGCTGAGTGGAACACTAGTGAAAAAACATCAACTCCTAATTAGGTTTCAGGTTCTATCTTTAATAGAAATCTGAGATATTGGTAGTACTAACCCACTTAGTAATGCTATTCTTGGCCCTTCACGAGTCATGAGTAAGGTACCAAAAATCCAAGAGCCTTTTCTTTTTGGAAGTCACGATTCTTATTTTCCTCTTCTTTAAAGCAAGCCTGAGATTTACATTGCCTTTTTTTTTTTGACTGCAACAGGGGTACTAGAAATGTGATTACATATTGAAAAGAAAGATGAACTTCACAACTGTAACCTGACTTTGGGACAGGGAGAACAGTAATAGCTCGGGGACCCAGAGAAAGTTTGAGAGTCAGCAAAACAAAGGGACCTTTCACTGCATGACCTTCATCCTGTCAGACTCCCAGCAGCGGCCTCTAGCAGTACGTCTTTGCACTGCCACCTCACTGGGAACAGCGCAAATGCTTCTCTCCTCATCTCCAACCCCAGGGCTGCCAGCTCTGCAGGATGCTGTCCCATCCTAAGAGTGTGCTTCTTACATTCCTTTTACAGCACAGCAGGAGTCAGGCACAGGAGGGACATCTGAATGTCAGGGTTTGAAACTGCTGTGACAAAGGACAAGTGAAAACATCTCCTAGTGACTCTAGGGAAGTCATGTCTTTCCAGGATTTTGGCTAAGGCTCTGTAGTATCATGCTATGCTCTTAAAAACTCCTTTCTTCGTGGCTTCCATCCAAGCATATCAAGGCTATTTACATACACCCACCATATTTACAAGAGTGCTGTGAAGAAGCAAAAGACAAAACCATACCAAACCGTGCAATGAGTCAGCAGCAGAAATGCTAATAAAGCCAGGCTCCTTGCTGCCTCCTTCTTATTAGGTAGACAACAGTGCCTTCTGCTGCTCCCTTCAACTGTCCTGGGGCTGATTTTGAAGAATAAATCTATGAAGGGTTAATGTTCCAGTTTCTGCTTAGGCAGACGAGCCAAGACCATTAAATCCAACAGTAGATATGACCAAGCAATAGGGTAACCAGTTGGGAAACCCCAGACCTGCCTGCTTCTCCCCTCAGGGCCAGCACATTAGAAATACTTTTTTTCCACCACCCTGGCACCCTTTTGCCAGGAAAAAAATGATGTTGCTGAGTATGAGAATGTCTGACACCAGTTTGTCCTACACAGTGGAATCTGCGCAGTCCACACTGCACTTTGAAGCAGAGTATCAATAACTGGCACTGTCAGGACCCACAGGCACCTGCCACAGGGGGACTGAGGATGAGTTCACCAGCCAGCAGTCACCCGCTCTAACCTCAAGCCAGTGATCTCCATTGCCAAGGCACAGAATGGAATTATAGGCTGCGCTGCAGCTAGGCAGGAGGTAATCATACAAGTAGGAGGGTGGACAGGGAAGAAAGCATTAAAAATTAAGCTAACAAGAGCTAGGAGGTGGTAGAAGATGGAACATCTGGTCAACTGGCTTGTTCTCTGGCCTGCAAGCACATGCACACAGGCAGATGTTGCCATATACACACACTCCTCCTGTCTGCTAAATCTGGGCATCTGGACTTCTACTAGCTTGTATGGCTAGCTCTACACCCCTCCTCAATACAGGCTCTTTGGCTACCAGATCCTGCAAAACAAACCGAGACCTGAACAACTATCTGAAATCTGCTTCTTCCCAAGGCTTGAGGCTGTAAACAACCCAACCCTTCAGCCTCTGCTTGTCTGTCCTTATAGATTTTCCACAGTACTTACACTGTAAGTGGGAAAGGGCACATTGGCAGAAGAAGCTGCAACCTCAGCTCTTCCCTCTTTCTCCACAAACAGAAACAATGCATGGATTAGATGCTGCATGCTCCATAAAGGCCAGATTGCATAGTGGTTGTGCTGGCACAGAGCCTTTTTGTCACAGTCCTGTTCCTAGCACAGACCTGAAGGGAGCAGCACAATGGCTTCAGCAGCTGTGGCTGCATTGGGAAGGTTCTCCTAGGGCTGGAGTGAAGAATCTGCACAAGAGCCTGGAGGAGCCTTAGCAAGCCAAATACTTCCATCTCTTCTGCCCTGCTGCAGCACTGGTATGATTTATATTCCTAGTGCACAGCTGGAGACAAGCCATAGCATAGCACTGGAGAATCAAGCAGCAAGTTCCTGCAGGAAGGCAGAAATATAGGAGCTGGAGGTAACTAGAAAGGAGAGATAACTAGAAAGGGGAGATTAAGTCATCCTAACTCCCAATGAATCCTTACTTCCATTGTACTTTGTCATGAGACATCAGGGCTACCTGGTACCTGCCAAGAGGATAGCTAAGAGGAGTCCTAGCCATGCTTTAGTTGTCTTGTTGGAAGCAATCAGCTCTTTCTGATTTGAGTTCTCTTTTTTCAAACCATACATTTCACTGTGTCTACACTGTTATCCAGAGTCACACCAGCACCTCGGAACATACCAGAAAGGGTTTCGAACTATCTTGCTACTCTTTTTCATGCAATGTATGATCCAGCTGCTCACATTCCCTCTTTCTGACTTACTGAATTACTGCTCCTTCTTTCACTTACATCATGAAGCGAATTCTTGAATGGAACCCCAGTATGGCTTATTCAGTCCAGAACCCTTAACATCATTGATTTTCTCAGCACCACGGAGATATATCCAGTTTTGATGGGATTTAATGGATGCTCACTCCCAGAAATCTGCCACATTAGATAAAAGGAGCAGATAAATGTGATAAATAATAAATGAGGAATATATCTTCAGGTAATAAAAGCTGACTAAGCTTTGTAGACCTCAGATGTATTAGCTCATTTCTATAAGGCATTTGCGACAAATTAAAGGTTGCTCAAGGCTGTCCCACTCGCATCAAGACCTACAGGCTTTTCAAAAGCAGTTCATGGAGATACTGCATCTCTAAACTGGATGCAAATGGTAAGAACTTCACATCTGCCTTGGTGCTGGCTGCAGGAAAGCCATGTTGTCTGTGTTCCGGAAACTAAAAATCCAAAATCCAGGCATCAAGTCATTAAAGAAAACCCCAAAGTCAATAATTAGTTGGCTTTTAGTCTGTGCATGTTTGTGCTTCCAAGTCTTTCTCCACCAGCAGGCAGGTTAGAAACTAAGACTTTAAAAAATGAAAGCAGAGACTCACATAATTGCCTGACCCGAGAGCTTAGGCTTTAACATCAGATTTTACAAGGCTTATAATAAAAGTATGGTGGCTGGTAGCATGGGGGATTCACATTCCTTTCTTTGTGGAACAAAAAGAGAGAAGAACACGCACATTCCAAATACATTCTGTCACCTGTACTCCTCTTGATCTTTCTGAATTTATTGAGCCTGTCAGCTGCAATGGAGCCCAGTTCAACATGTGATCCCCCAGTGGTAACGTTCGCAAAATAGGCTTGCAGTGTGTAACACCACCCCTATAATAAATGCTATGGTTTATGAACTATTCCTTAGGCAGCTGAAAAGGTGCACTAAAAATTGATATAAAGGACATTGACCACACTGCCTGGCTTTATGTCCTGGCTTTTTATTCCTCCCCTCGCTTTTTTCTTCAGTATTTGTTTCTTTCTAAAATCTTTATCTTCCAAAGTTCTTCTGTATTTTCAATCTACCTTCAGTCTCTTTTCTCTACAGTGATTCTGATTTATTTTTGTTTCTCTATCCTCTCTTCTGACTCGTTCCCTTTAGCTGTCTTTTAGCATTTTGTAATGTATAATTTTTCTTCTGTGTCAGGCTGGCACCAACTGAGATGTGATCAGATCTTTTATCCTGAGGGATGCAATGTCTCTGTAAAAAGACTTTGTGCCCTGCCAAAGCAAAAAGATTCTCTCTGCACCATAATTTCCAGACGTGCCACCCTCTTGAGCCCAATTTAGATTCTGTGTTACCACCTTTCATACAATCATTGCCTGTGGTCACGATATCTACATGTCCCTGCTCTAGCTACTGTGACTAGCTGAGAGACAAGTGCAAGGGAGAAGCTGGTTGTTACCCACTGCTGCACATGGACCATCATCCCAGATTAGGGTTCCTCTGGTCTGCCACCTAGCCCACATTTATCATTTACAAGTCTGTTCCTATCTTATGGACACAGCTGAGGAGTGCAGGACCCAGTAATAGCCCCAATTGCCATATGCTCATTCCTATCTACAAAGTGCTTTCCTGGCCCTTTCTCAGTTTTTAAGCAAAATAATTCTTTTTTATAATTTTTATCTTGCTGAAAAGTCCTAATTTCCCAAGGGAAATTTCCCCTGTTCTCACGTTTCTGACCAATTCTGGAGAAGCAAGCCCTTGCACAGGTTGACCAGGGTAGACTATGTTATCTTGCTGAATCCTGATCACTGAGTTTCTGGACAGAAAAGACAACCCCATGCTCTGATAAAAGGCAACTGGCAATTACACAGACATTCAGCTTCCTGAGGGCTGATGCAATGGGGGTCTGGGGTAGTGAAGTGACTCATAGAAATCCAAGATTATGATGATGATCAAGGTGATTTTAAGGTCCTTTCCAACCCTAACCATTCTATGATTCTGGAATCTCATAGTCGCCTTCCAATATCTGAAGGGGGCCTACAGGGATGCTGGAGAGGGACTCTTCATCAGGGACTGTAGCGATAGGACAAGAGGTAATGGGCTCAAACTTACACAGGGGAAGTTCAGGTTAGATATAAGGAAGAAGTTCTACACTGTGAGGGTAGGGTGGTAAGGCACTGGAACAGTGGTAAATGCTCAATCCTTGGCAGTGCCCAAGGGCAGACTAGAGTGAGACCTCTCTGCCAATGGCAGGGGGTTTGGAACTGGATGATCTTAAGGTGCTTTCCAACCCTAACTATTCTATGATTCTATATGGCTTCCCTGAGCCTTCTTGATGTGTAAGTGGACCCAGCACCCTCTTCTCCTGCTGGTTACTTCCTGCTGTGTGGTACTGTAACACCTCATCCCAGCTGTGGAGCATTCTCACCTCCCAGCTGCAGCAAATGGAGGCACATCTCAGGGTCAGGCCTTGCCTGCCTGCTGCATTCCGTACCCAGCAGCTCTGCTTCAGCTCTGGAACAGGCTTTATAGCTGATGCATTGTATTTGCATAGGCCATTGTCATTCTCTGCGCGACTCCTTGCAGCTGGCACGCTGAACTGGAGAAGTATCTTCTTTAAGGAGAAGCAGGAACGACGCAGCTAAAGATAAAAATAACAATAATTTTAGTAGATGAAACTTCATGTTAAGCACTTAAAAAGCAATAAAAAGTCAATTTGCTTTCTTTCAATTATTTTGCTTATTCAGTTTTGGGAAAAAAAAAAAAAAGAGGGGTTAAAAAAAGGGAAAAAAGGAGAAAAGTTTCCTGGCCATAGAAGGTCTGGTTTTTCTCATCAGCATCCAATGTCTTTGTGGTTCCTCACCCCTTTGTCCTCAGTGCCACCCAGCCCTGTTCAGGTTCCATTCCTGGCCAACATGAAAACAGCCCTTATCAGGTGGGGCTGAGGCTTCCTGGCATGTACAAAGAAAGGGAAAAGAGAACCGATAACTCAGGAGCACTGGCTGCCTCTTTCACACACAAGCACCTTTTCAGAGAAAGCGGAAAAGATAAAGGCAGAAATTACTGCTCTTGCACAATATATGCCAAGTTCATAAGAGCAGCGTTTAACACTTAATCAAAATGGTTTGACAATGTAAAAATTAGGTTTTCGAATGTCATTAGTGCCTTATAATAGGTTCAATTTATATCATTCCCATCCCTGTTTTTTCATCTCTGCTAATTGTTTTTATTCATTTCTTTCATTTTTTACACTGTTGTCTTGTTGGTTTTAATTTTTAATTCTCAGAGGACTTTTTCTTTTACCTTGTTAATTGCTCTGGGTTTGAAAAGCCCGGATCTGTCATTCTTTTTCTCCTAGGGCAGCTACAAGGGATGTTTTAGGCAGGTTCTTTTCCATTCGTAGGCAAGCTCTCATCCGGGATAATTTGAGCAAAAAAGCCTTGCTTTTAGGTCAGCATGAGCATTTTTTTTTGTAGTGTGATTCACAGAAAAGCTCTCTTGTATTGACCTGTAAATTTCCTTCTGCACTGGCATGCAGGAGCCATTTGGTACTGGCACAGAAACTGGACCTCTGTTCTACGGTTGATATGCAAACTCTTTTCTATTTGGAAGAAGATGAAAGCTCTCTTCTGCTCTGGCTTGTGAGGTCTTTTCTGTGTGGGCTTTCCTTTTTGTCACCCACCCAAGGCAAGCACACCCCCCATTTCTTTTCCCTTGCCATATACAAGAATGTTCCAAGTCTTGGTTATCACAGAGCTGCAAGATGTCATTTGCATGGAGACATATATTGGCATCTTGTTGATCTTCTTCTGCCAGCATAAATGGAACTGGTTTAAATAATTCCACTGACAAATTCGAGGCAGAAGACCATTTTGGGAATGGCCATTTTTTAGGAAAATGCTGATGCTTGGTTGTACCTGGCAAAGGAACATATCTTGGGTCTTAGGGAGAAATCTGAAAAATCAAACCAAAGCATAAACATCTAGGCAAAAACACAAGTAGTGGGGAAACAACAACTCTCTGACTACTCTCACTCATAGACAGATGAAGAAACACTTGCAGGGGCTCGCTCCAGGATGACTTCTTGCTTCCAGAGGTAACCAAAGCTTGTAAATGTGGAAACGTTTTAATCTCTCCCCCATTGCCAGCGAGAGTGGGCTGTGGTTTCACACCAGCAAAGCTGCATTACATTGGCACTGCAGGGATACTTGGAAGTTTATTCTTACTCTCACGCCCAGACAGTTCAGTCACACTGACTGCAAGATCCTACTGGCACTGGTGCACACCGACTGCTCAAGAAGCTGTTTCGGTGTGCTAACCAGGCAGGAAAGTCTTCACTCTGAAGGAGACCACCTTAGCAAATCAGAGTCCTGGTTTCCTGCACTGCAGTAGTGCTGGCACAGTTCAATCTTGCTCTCCACCATTTGAGAGGGAAAGGGCCACTATGATCATGAGTTACAACTGCTGATGTCCAAAAGGATCTTTGCAACAGCATCTTTTGCATGGCAACCAAAGGCCTCCCAGCCAATATGTCAGGCATGAGCTGCATGATAGTTCTATTCATTCAGCCTTTAATGGTGTTTTTAATTCTTTCTGCTGGGGAAATATGTACTCTTGCATCCTGCCTAGAGGTCTACATTGCCTCTACTCCTCCTCCTCGACCCACTGCAGCTTGTGTAGTTTACCCCTCAGTGGATACAAATGCAAAGGTTTCTTCCTTCCTAGTTAGCCTCAAGATCCCCTGTAAGTAACAGGGAGCAAAACTCAAACGAAACCTTCAGTGGCAATGCTCATCAGCAGAGCCCTACCTGACAAGCTGCCAATGTGCTGCCTAGCCCTGGGAGCCCTCTCTTTTGATTTAACATACCGCTGGCTCCAGGCAGTTTCTGCTCTATGACAGCCAGGCATGGCTTCATCAAAGGTTCTCCAGAGCCTTAAATCAGGAGCGAATACAACCTGTACCTATGAAATGCCAAGAACCTACACTGATGCCTGATATGAGGAAGGCCTTTTCCTCACCTTTCTCTATATTTAGCATCATTTCCAGGCAGTGTTTCTAAAATTGCCAGCTGCAGTAACGTGATTCATACCCCCATCACCGCCAGCAATGGATAAGGGGAGTGTAAATGACATGCAGGAGAAAACCATGAGCAGTATAGCCCAAATCAGGGCTGTAATAGTATATTCTTTAGTGCTTGTATTGACATCTATGCCAAGCTTTCAGAGAAAAGCAGTTATCTGGTTCCAGAGCCTGTTCTCCCTCACAGCAGTAGGTGGGAATGTCCCAAGTTGCAGGATACTCACCTGCAGAGAAAAGGTTTGAGGCAGTTCTCAAGCCATCTTTTCTGGTGAGTCTGGGTACAACCAATAATGACAAAGATGTGCACAAATTGTTTTCACAAGGACACTGTGCTGCTTGGCATGGAATGCTGTCACTGGAGCAGGCTCTCTGCTATCTTAAAGGTCTCCATCTCCAGCAAACTAATAGAGACAGGCAAAGCATCTGTATCAGCTGTGGGAACCCCCTCCTGAGTCAGAAGAATGACTGTTGCGATGGTTGTCATCGCCTGCCCTGAACCAGTCTGCAAAGTGGCATTACTGTGGAATCAGTCCAAGAGCTGGAGCTGTTACAGGTGAATACCATAAACACCTAAATCTTTTAGGAGGTTCGGTCTGCATATCTGGGCCATTATGGGACATTAGCTAAAATGCTCATTTGAAAAATTATCCTGTGAACCACTACAATGTAGCAGAGGAGCTGTTTTGCTCAGATAAATAATAATTGAAAACTGAGGCAGAAACCTGCAGCCATATCCATCTGTGTTGTGATCTTGTCAAATCTCATCACCTAATTACTAACAGGCCTTTCTGGTCCATAAAGAAGAGGCAGACAGCCTCAGAAAACAGTGTTGATGATTCTGAGGGAGAATTCTTCTCTCAGAGTTGGCGCTGAACCAGGCCCTCAACAGAATTAAAGGGAGCTGTGCTTCTAGCAATGCTTAAAAAGAAATTCAAATGCTGGTATCCTTAATTATTGTAGCCACTAAAGCCCCTTGTGCTGTGATGAGGCGTTTATCCTGTTTGCCCTCATCAGCTTAATATTTGAGAATTACTTACCACCACCATGAAATAGCCATCCTTCATATTGTCTATACAACAGTCTCAGAGGTATACTGTGCTCTTCCTTTCTTTGTACTTCCATACACATTTCCCGGTGCTTTCAATAGCAGCCAAGGAGTGATGGTTATTGCCACAGAGCTTGACAAAACACACTTGAACCTTTAGGATAAAAGCACATACGTTTATTCTAAGAAATTATATCACTGTTATTATCTAACATTGTGACAAGTTGTTAATGATCAGAAATGAAAGCAGTAATGAAGTTAGATAGAGGAAAGAGATCTCCAAGATACAGAATCATATAATCACAGAATCCTAAAATGGTTTGGGTTGGAAGGGACCTTAAGATCATCCAGTTCCAACCCCCTTGCCATGGGCAGGGACTCCTCATGCTAGACCATGCTGGCCAGCTTGGCAACTCCTCTGTCCAACCTGGCTTTGAACACTGCCAGGGATGGAGCATTTATCACTTCCTTGGGCAGACTGTGCCAGTGCCTCAGCACCCTCACAGTAAAGAACTTCTTCCTTATACCTAATCTGAACTTCTCCTGCTTCAGTTTGAACCCATTACCCTTGTCCTATCGCTATAGTTCCTGATGAAAAACAAAACTATTCAAACCTCTTAAACATATTGCAGGTTATTTTGTCAGTTGGACTCTCTTTGGTAGTTTGTTTTGGTGACCAGATTAAGTCCATATGCATCCACTGTCACAATAGCCACAGGCAGCACAGACAAGGAAGGAAGTTCTCACTGTGCACTTCCCAAAGATCTTGAAAGAAGTTCAGAGCAAGATCTATAACCACAGAAATGCTGCATAAACCATGCACAGCGAGAAGTGTCATTCCAACGGGTGGCAGCAGAGCCAGGCAACATTCTACATTTTTCTAACGCTCTGTCAAAACCCAGATAATAGCAAAGTTATAAGAAGAAAATGGTCTCCATTTCCTTTAACACAGGTGAAGAATATGAGTGTGACAGAAAAGGGGCTGAGTTCTTAATATTGAAGACAGCAACCCAGTAATTCACGCTCTCACCCTCCCTCAGTAACATTTACAGTGTATGCACTTGCATTCATGATATTTCTTCTATTCAGATCATTTTCACTGTCTTCACAGAAATTCCACATACTTTCTTTAGGGATTATACTAATTCCCACCCAGCCTCCCCAGCTCCAAACTGGGTAGCAGCTAGAGAAGGCAATGGTAGCCACATCTGGCCAGGAACAACGCAAGGGTTAATAACTGCTCCCCAGAGAGGAGGATAGGGGGCATAATTTTAAAACCAAAGTGAAATACAGTTACGAGGCAATTTTATTCACTATTAACCCAATCAATGGAAGGCTCCCATAAGCCATTAGCAAGGAGTTCAGATGCAGAAGATGTCGTGATGGGTTAGATAGAGATGTTTCTGTGTTCATCAGTACTGACAGCTCAGGGAGAGAGAAGGAAGGAGAGAAGAAAGGTGAAAGAGAGGAAAAGGAAATTCAGGATTGGGACACAGGGAGAAAAGAAATTACCTGTCAACATATAAACTGTGTACAATTCCTGTATGATATATAAGACAGCGTATTTAGTCATGCACTAGAGACAGGAAACTATGTGGGCCAATATTCCAGGTCTCACCCTCCTCAGTGGTGAGTTTGGGGGTGACCTTGCTATATCAAATCCAGAGTCACACATGCAAACAATGGGATGGCTGTACTCTGCATCTGGCCCACAAAACGGCTGAGCCTCCAGCAAGCATCAGTCCCCACAGCAAAGTGATCTGTACTGAAACTTACCTTCCCTAATAGAAAGCCACTAGGAGGGGCTGAAACAAGAAAAAGATCTCTCCCAGGGAGTTCTGACAGCCTTTCTCACTACTGTATGGAAGTCTAACCAATATTATCTAGCAGTTTGTAAGTCTTCAAATTGACACACAATGACAGCAGCAGTCAACAAAAAAGAACTCATTTATAAAAGGAAGTTCAATTGCATCATCCATCTTCAGTAAAAATTCAGTATTTCCCAGTACAAGTTGTTTTGATTTAATGAACGAGAAAATTGTCCCTTCCCTACTTCCTGGCATGCTTACTTCTTCCAATGGATCCCACATCATTGGAAAATAGGAAATGTTAAAAGAAACACGGGGGAACACACTCTGGGAAAACATCCTCATGGGAGGAGGAAGGAAATGTGAGCAAACTCTCTCTATTGCCCAGGCATGGAGTGCTCTGCTTGTAACCTCAGCCTTCCTTTCAGCTCTAAACTGAAAAGCTGGGTCCTATTTCATGTTATCAGCACAGTTTCCACTGTGGAAAGAGACCAGCGATGTGTAAGGGCTCTGTAGCTGGGATAGGAGCTGGGAGGATGGAGCATGGAGTGATACTGGTTGGGAATAGGATGTAGCTAGCACTTGGAGAGAATGCTCCCTCCTCATCTTCCACAGGTTTTGGTGACACTAGTATAGCTCTCCCTAAGGAGACAAGACCTCTCCTTGGTCATTCGGGTGTATTTAACTTCCCTGGAAATCTGCCTTTTCCCTCTGGAGTCCTTTAATTTCATACTGCTGTAGTCTCCTTGTGGTGTTTACTGACCACATGCAGGCTTGCTCAGGACATGAATAAAATGCCTGCCCACCCATGCAACCAAACACAAAGGGGGCTGCTAATGGCATCTTCCTTTTGAAGTGAAATCCCAAAGCTTTCATTTGGTTCATGTTACTCCCTGATAAAACTCTCCTGCCTCTGTCTCCATATGGGGCACTCTTATCTAGTCTCACTTGGGCATAGCAGAAGCTCTGAAGCTGATGTGCGGAGTGCTCTACCTCCCATCTGGTGAGGAGAAAAAGCCAGTGACCACAGCACATATGAACCAGATGTCTTGAAGGAGACATATGACCATCATTATTCTTGAAGCAATAAAGTAATGCATATGACAGATGAGAAAGGCAGGGGAACAGCCAAACTACAGATGTAGAGAACTGTTTGAGTATCCTTAGGATTAGCCTGAAAGATGAATTTATGGGACAGGGATCCACAGACAAATCCTGGCATTGCAATGCAGCTTTGGGGCATAGCAGCGTTGTAGTAAATACTAAACTACTGTGTTCATTTGTGAGCTAATGTGTTTACACAGACAGACAGATATACTTCGGGAGATGGAAACAACTCAGAGAATTGTATCCAAACATTGGCACCTTGGATGCTGCTGTGCTAGTCAGTTGTGCAACTATAAGGCATTTGTGCTTCTCAGGATTTCATCTAAACCTGTAACACACCTGTTGGCCATACTTAAAGGCAGCTAATTTGTGAAGTTGGGGCAGCATCCTACAGGGGACATGTACACTGTGCTGTCTCTGACCTGGACAATTTGATTTTGTACTTTCTTTTCTTGTTTCATTCTCTAAAGATTGCAAAATCCTTCTGTTTTTAATTTGCCAAGTGGAGAACCAGAAGAATGGCATCAAAGCACGTCAGTTTTTGTAAGACAGTGCATTGCAACATGAGATGTTGGTAGCATCTCCCCTGGAAATCCACTGAAAGAGACCCAAAGATGGGGGAAAAAACCGCTGCTGGCTGCATTGTCTTGATGCTCCATCATGATCTCATTAGACTTCACAGATGAAGCCAAGTAAATAGGGATTTTAAGGGATTCTAATCCAGTTTAACAGGAATCTGAACAGCCACACTAGGGAAGCTTCAGTTGTCCAACATAAACACAAACAATGCCGTTGCTAGATGAATCATACAAAGCCCATTCTGGGAATAAGGTGAACACTGGAGATACACCTAACTGCCAGCGAAAAATTAGGACTCCTTTAAGACATATTGATCCTAAAAAGTCATTAACATAGTCCATGTATTTCTGTAGTTGCCAGTAGTTCACAAACACGGGTTATCAGCCCTACTCCAAATGATTTCCATCCCAAAGATGCCATGCTGTACTATTAGGAAGGGAAAACCGGTGTGAAGCATCCAGGCCTGTGAACTCGTAAGGAACTGCCTGCATGCATTCCCACCTCCTCACAGAGGCACCACTCCTGCACCCCAGAAAGCCTCCATGAACATGGGGGATGTGGCCTCTAATGGGATGGGAATGGGTTCTCCTTTCCTACCATGCACCCATGGTTTCAGTTGTCCCCCACTGAGGCTGGATGACATGTTTCCATTGAGTTCACTGATTCAGCAAGATCGAGCCCTTGGTCTTAAATAACTAAAGACTGCAAACTGAATATTGTAGCCATGGCAACAGGCAGCTCAACTTTAAACTCTCTGATATATAAAAAGGCAATTTTCTTTATTTTTTCTCTCTGCATTTTTGTATTTCCAGAACTTACAATGGTAATAATGGCCTCAGGCCCTAACCTCCACCAGCCAGCCATTAACTTCATGGAAATGCCTTCTCCATCAGCCCCTATTGTCAACAGCCAGCACCATTCCACAGAAACCATAGGGTCTCACCACACTAACATGACTGGATGCCTCATCTATGCCACAGCCCTTTGCAACCCAGCTTCTTTCCTGATCATGACAAGTGAACTGGGTTCCATTTAGAGAGGCTGCATGACCCTGCGGTGCTTATAACTTCCTCTTGGAAAATGAGGAACAAAGTGTCTCTCATCAGACTGATTGCCATTGTGTCCTGCACATAAGCTCGTGGGTAGGTGGATATGCCTCTGCCTTCCCCCTCTGCCTTCTAGGCTCATCCCAGTTGAGTGTCTCTTCATCCACCTTTCTCTTTAAGCCTCCTTTCTCTGAACAGAGCAGGAACACTTTCATGTCTCAGTTTTATTTGGTTTCCTGTTTGCGCTTCAGAAGCACTGTCAATTCCATTGAGAAAACACTGGAAATAATGGAAACAGTTCTTTGCTAAGTGCTCCTAAAGCACAGCCAACAAAGAGAGCTTCTGCATTGCAGAAAAGACGGGTTTTATTCTTTCCAAAACTTGCCTTCCAGAGCTAAGGTTGGATTAATGATACAAATGAAGTGTTTAGCATATGCAAGACATTGCTTGCCTATTCATAACAGGAACAGAAGACCTCAATCCTTGATTCTGTACTCAGCAAGTGGTTTAACTTCTGTGTGCCTCAGTTTCTTGTTCCGTTGAAAGGAAAAATGACACTTCCACCTCTTCTAACAGTTGTGAAATTCACTTCACTTTTAATGCATGTGTAGTATCTAGAGATGGCAGGATGAATGGCAATGCTTGTAGGTATTATTATGCATCACTTTCAGAGGATAGCAATTTCTACAGTAGGTTAAATTCTGGCCTAAAAAGTACTTGACTGAGTCCCTTTAAGGTCACAAGCTATTATGATGTTGAAGACTAAAATCCTTTGTATATGATCATGAATAAATGAATTGAGTATTACTGCCCAGCTATATGGGATGTGGAAACGATACTGAATATCATCAAGCCCGAACTATCAACATCCATCAGCTTTCCCCTTGCTCATCTCTCAGCTGTCGCAATATGAAACCCACTTTCCCCTGAGATTTCAAACGACTGGGGCTAAACAGCAAAAACATTTGGTGACTAAATTTGCCAGAGAAGGTCTCAGTCACGAATGACTAAAAACAAAATTACAGAGCAATCTCGGCTGACTGAGAGCAGAATGAAATGTGATTCATTTTCATCCACCCGGCAGGGACTGCAAGGGGAAAGAAGGCTGGATTAACCCCTTCCCCGCAACACTGCCCAGGCTCCCTGGGCTGATGCACATGCACTTTGCATTACTCAAATATTAGGTCTTCCGTTTGTTCTGTAAGGCAAATCATAGCATTTATTACTCACAGAGACCAGGCCAGTAGATGGATTGTGCAAAAAACATTCAGTGTGGCATACTTCAATATATACAGTATATAGGAGCATTAACTATAGACCCCACTGCCCTCTACCAAGCAAGACACTACTCCGTCCCCAAAAAACCTCTAGTCTAAAGAGGAAAGACAAAAGCTGGACAATGACATACAGTGGTGGGATAAAACATTTGTCAGCAAGGCAGGCAAATGTGTCAGCATCGCATCACCTTGCAGGAGATGAATGAGAGCTGTGAGGCAGGGAACAAAAGAGGATAATGACATGGCTCTCTGGATGCTTATAGGAAGGACTCTCACACGTGAAGAGCAGCAGAGGAGAAAAAACGGAGACGGATGTCTGAAAGTTTGACTAGGATACAATGGAGCCTGGTCTGGTGGGAATACGGGTGAATGCTTTGGGTAGAAGCCATTGTCACAGGCTGCCTTTCTCCTTCATGCTGCACTCACAAGCTTGGGGATCACCACTGAGGAATAGAGTCTGTCAGTGGTGTTATGTCCCCTTCCTTGTGTGGAAGTCTGGGGCAAATCTCTCCCTGCCATTTCTACCTATTATTAGGGGGCAGATGAGCCATTTCTGGAGTTTAGCTCCCATCATAACAAACCCTGTCACCTGAAGGCTGTGTGGTAGTCACACACACCAACTGGCTCTGCACTCTGGCTGACCAGCAGCAGGAAACAATAGATTAAAAGCACGTCTGTTCTCCCTGGCCCAGAACAGCTGTTTAAAGAGAGAAATCAAAGTACCAAAGATTACATTTTTAACAGTAAACAGCACAGGTTATAATTTCTTCAGCATTTTCTCTGACACTTTTCCTGAAAGCAGAGTAGCTGAAGACTTGACAAAATAACACACAACAACCCCCCCTAAACAATTAGTATTTTATTAACAAGGCAAAAGGCAAAAGCAAAGGTTATGAAAGGCCATCTAGTGATCTCCATGGAAACAGAAACCAAGGACCTGTCAATAAGTTGACCTCCCTGAGGCAGTGCTGTTCCTGAGACTGAACTAGGATACCACAATTTCTTTAGGGGTTGTTCTTGGGTCTCTTGATACCCTCCATGTCAGCACTGCAGTGTAAATCTCCAGCATAACCACAGCAGCAGCGTTATGATGTAGCAAGTCAAGCGAATGGATGATGAATGTGATAGAGCGAACTGGTAGCACAGGTGAAGTGCTGGAGCAGGAGTAGTTTACTCAGAGCTGCAAAATGCCAGAGAGAAGGCAGATTCCCTCTGCCATGTTTTGCAAATGCTGGCTAGAAAGCTCCCTAAACAGCTCCCATATGAAAACAAGAGGTCAAGCCCTGGGCAGAATGACAAAGACCAAAGCAGCAACTTCATGATTCAACAGCTTGTACAGGGTAAAGGAATAGCCCAAGACAGGCTTGGCTGATGCCAAATGCTTTCTGCTTTATGCCCACTGTGGCACAACTGACATGCTTGATTTTGTTTCCTTACATAAATGGAGAAAGCTCCCATGCACCTTTAAAAAACCTGTTTTAAAACCATCCAGGTTTACTGCTTTAATAAATGTATAGTTGGTCAGTTCAGTCACATGGCTGTGCTTTTCATACATCAGCAAACCCCTTCATATTGTACTGTTAGCCAGTGGCAGTAGGAGAAAAGATGAAATTACCAGAATTGTAAGTATTTGCATTTGCTACAAAGAACAGAAAGCTCTGTTAATATTGGAAGGTTATGGTATGCCCGGGCCAAACACAGCATCTCTGCTACGAGTCTCAGTGGAATTATCATAGCTGCACTGTTTCTGCTCCGTAGAATGGCTTATACAGAGCTAGCTCAAGTCTGGGGCTTGGCATGAAGAAACATCCAAAGGATCGCATGCTGCATTTCCACCTTGAAATCAGTTCTCTTCTCACCTCTTTTTTGAAGTAGCTTGCTGTGTTGATTAGGTAACGAAAAAGCTTTGCTTTCCTTTATGGTTAGCAAAACACCAACATACCTGTAACTAAATAATACTAGTAATTGGCCAAGTCCTTACACCAACAAAATGCCCTCTGAACACTACAATGGTTCTTCTTTGTTATACCCTAACAAATCCATTTTCTTCAATAGAGGAGCACATGTATAATGGAGGGAAATACAGGAATTTGGCCTAACAAGACTCTTTCAAGAGAAGTGACTGAGTAAAAGGGCTGTGAATTTTGCTGATTACTAGTTATTTTAGGAACCATATGCACAGGCACTTTCTGACTCATGTTGCTGTCAAGGAAGGGCAGCTGTGTAACGGCAGACTGAGTCCAGGGGTCTGGTTCTGACTTTAATTCACAGCAGGATCTGCTGCAAACCACTTACCTCTGGGGTCAAAACACTCTGTGTGAAATGGGATTGACAGTATTGCCCCTCATTATCCACTCCTCAGGAAAGGCTGCTGTGCTAATGCAAAACCAGGAGTCCAATCCTGGTTAGTCCATCCCACCTAGTCTGAAGGGGAGGGATGAGACAGGTTGGACTGGGCTGGATCTGACAGCGGGAGGTCCAACATGGTATCCTTTATGTAGTATGAGACAGCAATAAAAGAAGATGAACAAACACTTGCCAGTGTTTGGCTTAAAATGAAAAGGTATTTGCAATTGCCAAATATACAGAGCATTTGCTTTGGTTGTAATTTGCTTTGCTTGTTTAAAGCCAAAAGATGTGATTAGGATTTAATGCAGATGAAGTTCTGTTATGTTTTGTAAAATGAAATCCATTTCCTCAACCTAGAACCACACACCACAACCTGTTCACTGCATTAACGGGTAATACAAATAATATACAAATAACAGAAATTATTACCAAAATAACACCCAGAATCAAAATCAGCAACAATTCCCCCCACTAATCTGCACTGGATGGATGCACACAGAGTGGCATCATTTGACTAAGAACTTGCCACTCAGAGAAAGAGGAAACAAGCAGAGAAGAGCAGTGACCTTTTAAGACCACACAAAATGCCCCTGGCAGACAGGGGAAGGAGTCAAGGTGTCCAAAGTCCTTGCTAATAGCATCACAAAATGGTTTGGGCTTGGAAAGCACCACAAGATCATCCAGTTCCAACTTCCTGCCATGGGCAGGGACACCTCACACTAAACCATGCCACCCAAGGCTCTGTCCAATCTGGCCTTGAACACTGCCAGGGATGAAGCATTCACAACTTCCCTGGGCAACCCATTCCAGTGCCTCACCACCCTTACAGTAAAGAGCTTCTTCCTTGTATCTAATCTAAACTTCCCCCATTTAAGTTTAAACCCATTGCCCCTTGTCCTATCGCTACAGTCCCTGATGAAGAGCCCTACTTTCTGCCTTCCCAGAGAAATATTTCACTGTTTTTCCTGTCAGACAGTAAGTTTACACAGAACAATATTTTAGCCACAGATTAAGAGAATAAAGCTATTTACAGCCCCGCACTGAGTTCGCTAAGCATCATCTGCAGAAAATCAAGGGAGAGCTTTCAAAATGTCAAAATAATTTTTATATATTTTTGTACGAGCTTTTCCTTATTGCTTTAATTTTTTTCTACTTACTTAAGAAATTGTTTTAAAGTAAAAAAGAAAGGGTTAAAAAAACCCAAACAACAATGCAGGAGAAATAGACAAATAAGCTGAAAATGAAAGAAATGACTTTGTCTCCCACAAATCCAGATTTTCAATTTTAGAGGGTTTTTTTTTCGGTTGAGTCACAAAACCAACAAATCCATCATCTTCCCAACTCTGCTCCTGACACTTTAAGCCACGTGCCCTCTGTTGGAGAGAGCAGTGTTGTGAGATCCATATCATTACATACCCTGTAACCCTAGTGACAACACTGCTTGGCAAATCCTGCAGGGAGCTGCCCTGAGCACAGTTCTGCCATCAGGCCTTCTGTGAGGAATTAATATTCCCCAATATTCATTAAATAACTATTTCTCATCTGCAGCTTCCATGTTGTATAAAATGTGGGAAAACGGAGGGCAGCTCCTTCTGATGCCCAAGAACATTTGTGCAGCCAGGTAAGCTCTTCTCACATAATTCATCCTGGTTGCTTACAGACCATGTTGAACTCAGTGATAACTGACACCAAAACCACACTTGTGCTTAAAAATCACTTGCAAAATGTGTGGAAACTTGAAATCCAAATGCAAAAAAATTATAATCAAAGACATAAAAGACATAATCTCTCTCTGCAGTCAAGCTGCAGTCCCAGGGGACGCCAGTCATTTAATTACCACACAACATTGCAGCGAAAGAGTGAGAAAAGGCACACAAGTTCCACTTGAAGAACAGGTACATACTCCTGTGACTGAAGACAGGCCAGAACTGCTGCAATCCCTTCCTCTCTGTACTTTTTCCAACATCAAGGTACACTGGTTTTGTGCAAAGCACAACATAGTGCCATGGTTAGCAGTATGCCAGGTGAAGATGTGATGGCATGCACGGCACACATCCATTGTACAAGTCCTAAATATAAAGTTGGGCAGCTGCCCTGCTTTGTACCCTGCACTGCTGCCATAGAAGCACTGCATATGTTTGCATAGGTGCAACTGTACCTTACTTTTACATTGCAGATACGTGTTACAAGTGTAGCTGTGATTGTGCAAGGTATATTGCACCAGTTCATGAATATACACAAGCAAGTCCCTGGCTGCTCCCAGGGAGACAAAGCTGACTGATTTCACTGGTAGCACCACTTGATGCAGCACACACATGCTGTGCTGCATTGCTGCCTCCCCTCTATCTATAAAGCAGCTGGGTCTGCCAGTCAATGCACTTGTCATTCAGCCTGTCCTCTGCTTCCCATGCCTCAGCTCAGCAACAATCAAGCAGCAGGCTTGGTCCTGTCAGGGTTTGGAAAGGACTGATGACACACAAGCTCAGACTATGGAAAATCCATGGTATCTGGGGGTGCAGGGGGACTGTGCCCATGCTACATGGGTAGTTTTGCACTTGGGGCCCAAGAGTTTAAGAGCAAGGCATGCTGGAGAGTAATGGCATGGCAGTGAGGAGGGAACTTGGGCATTACAGCTCAGAGAGGAGGAGCTTCTGGTCTTCACGGGTACCAGCCTCCTCTCTCTCCACATTACACAGAAATATGCATTTAATTAGGAATCATGTGTCGTGCACAGCTCTCCTGAGAGATGGGCTGGGGCTCCCATGCAGCCCTCACAGGTTTAAGGAGCAGAGGGCCTCGTGAGAAGGATGAGGCTTGTTTCCTTTTCCTCCTTACCTGCAGCATTTCCATCTCGGTCTACCTAATTTAAGTGCTTCCAAGCCAGTGCTCTCTGAAGGCCTGGCCCCATTCAGCTCACGGACAATGGAAAACAATTTAGGTCTTGCAGCTACAGCAGAGCGATGCAGCTGATAGCAGAACTTCAAGGTTAAACACCCTGGTCTGCGGACAGAGGATTGGGAAAGGATCTCCACAGAGCCAAGGAGCATGGTGGGAAAGTACAGGCAGTGGGGAAAGGGCAGGATGCAAACAATTCCCTGGACTCAGACTCGCCCAAGGCCATGCAAACAGAGGGCTTGAAGAGCTGATTCCCAAACAACACGCTATTTTTTGCCCCTGCTGTTGCGCTTTGCATAAGGGAAAGCAGAACACCATTTTTGGCTGGGCAGCAATATAGTAAGTGAAAGGTAAAGAGTTTTTTTATACTTTCATAACATCTTCCAGACAAAAAACTTGCTGTGCTTTGGTCCTATCATTTCAGTGATGCCAAAAAAAAGAATGAGGAAATTTCCCTAGGAGGGGATGTGTTCTCTGTAACATATTGCACAAGCTTTGTCACACAAAATGACATCCACCCTGCAGGCAGGCAAACAAACCCTTTCAATCAGGCAGTCCAAATGCAATGGCATTACAGATTTCACCTATTTGCATGCCACATTTACTAGAAGTTTTTATCATCTAATACTCTGTCGTCACACTATTGTCCATGGGAAGGAGAGTTATTATCCTCACATAACACGTAAGGGAATCTCTGATGGAATAAGCATGGTGCCCATGGTTTACTATAAAAGTCTAGGAATGGACCTAAGGGGTTGCTGCTCAATTCTCTCCTCTAAGTGCCATATTCTTCCATCATAAACAATATACTTATCTCTGCTTAGCAGGCTCAGATCCTAGAGGAACACAAATCCCAGTTTTAACTGTGTTACCAGTCATGTAACTTCAGTTGGACAGTAAAGAGGAAAGGGCACTGTGTAGCTTTGGCACTGTTGTGTTAAGACATCCACAGGGACTGGGCAAGCCTGTATTTTCATGCAACCTGTAATCATGCTGCTGCTACTTCTCATTTGCTTGCTGCTAGCAAAGAGTAGAACTTGTAAGGTGCATCCATCCTGCAGGGAGCCAAGATGGAGTCTTGCAATTTAGGCTTTTCTCTAGCAGAAATATCATCAGTGATAAGGAGTCTGGGCCTCATGGTAGATCCCCATTCAGGTGATCCTTGATTCCTTGTTACAGCTTCTTGTTACCTTTAGCTTCCTTATGCTGTTATCTTTTCCATACAGAGACACTGATGTAAGAATGCAGTCCTTGAGACTGTCGCTGGGTTACCCTGGCGCTACAGCTCCTAAGAAAATTGTCAGTACATTATATAAGGTGACTATACAACAACTCCTGCAATAAATGAGTCAGGATGGGCACTGGCACTGTCCTCAAGACGATGGGAGAACTGGGAGATTGCAATCTAGCCACAGGAGATCTTGTAAATTGCCATAATTGTGTATAAATAGAAAGAAACGCAGAGGCAACTGTGAGCCAAGGTCCTGCTGACTCAGTGCCACCTTGTGTTTTTACCGGGAAGCACAGAAGCGCATGAAAGATGGTCAGTGAGGGCCAGAGATGGTTCCTGAGTAAGAACTCAGCCTGCTTTCATCTGTGATACTCTGGATTCACTCAGAACAGCCACTGAACTAACCCAAGATGACTTTCTCCCATAGGAATGCTAGCGCTCTCAGCCATCCAAGCCTTCCTGGAGGAGAAAGTGGGACAGCATGAGGCACAGAGGGGGAGTTTTTTGCCCAACATCACAACCAGCCAGTGGAGAGCTTTGAAGCAGTGATTTGGTTTTATAATTGCGACCTACAAAGTCTCACCTCCATCCCAGACTCCTTTGAGACAGAAATATGTGGGCAGCATTAGTAAATGTCATTACACAGACTTGCAGGATGCTACACAGGGAAGAGTTATCATGTGCAAGTTCCTTCCTTCTTTCTTAGTGGTCAGCTTTGTAGAGAAGCAGCCCAGGAGGACAATAATGATGTCACTCTTCAGGAGCCCTGGTACGAATGATTGAATCCCTTGTTTGTCTACTGGGATAGATTCCTATCTCTTCCACTGAGATAGGAACACACTAACTCAAATGAGAGAGACAGAACTGTATCTCTCTCTGCTCTTGTCTTCCCTGAGGAGAGGATGACTTGTGCAGTCTTACAGCACAAGAGGATGCCTGATGATGCTGGAAGGGCACCCACGCAACTCCCATCCCATGGAGCAGGCTCTGTACTCGGCAGCACTGAGGAGAGGCTGTTGGCCCTGGTACCCTCCCCTCTACTCCTCAGGTCTTCCTAAGTCACAGATCATAGAATCACAGAACGGTTTGCGTTGGAAAGGACCTTAAGATCATCCAGTTCCAACTTCCTGCCATGGGCAGGGACACCTCACACTAGACCATGTCACCTAAGGCTCTGTCCAACCTGGCCTTGAACACAGCTAGGTATGGAGCATTCACCACTTACTCGGGCAACCTGTTCCAGTGCCTCAGCACCCTATCAGTAAAGAACTTCCTTGTACCTAACCTGAACTTCCCCTATTTAAGTTTAAACCCATTGCCCCTTGTCCTATCGCTACAGTCTCTGATGAAGAGTCCCTGTCCAGCATCCTTGTAGGCCCTCTTCAGATAGTGGAAGGCTGCTCTGAGGTCTCCACGCAGCTTCTCTTCTCTGACTAAACAGACAAAGAAGCTGGGTCCCAGCTTTCATTTCAGTTCCACTCCAGTTCTCTTAAAAATCATGAATAGCTTCCACTTCAGCATTGACATTGTTCCCTGTGTTAACTGTGCTGCTTCTGAAAAGAAGGATCTGCTGACTTCACCTGCAACTGTTGAGTACCAGCCCCTGCGTCTCCTGCCCACGCTGCACAATCCTGGCCTGCACCATCCCACTTCTGCCAGTGGGTCTGCCAAGGTCCTGCACACAGCATGCTAACCCAGAACTGCTCTTGCTCTCCCAGTCCTGCACACCTCCACCCAGCTTTGCCCATACTTCTCCCTTGAAACCTGCTGTTTATGAGTGTTTATGAGCAAGCCTGAATACTGATTACCTCAGGTTCCAACATCACTTTCATTATCTAATGTTTTAATTATTGTAAAATAGGGAGATTTAGAAACAGCTTTGAGATACAGATACATGCATATATATTCTTGCTTCATTGGAACACTGTGCTATGGCTTTTTTTTTCTAGCCTAACCATAGCAGAGAGCATTAACAGAAAACCTCACTTTTCCATTTAGTACACATCAAGTACCCAGGACCAAATCTCTCCCCAGAGTAAGCTTGCTGAAGTCAAACAGAGCTTACATCAGAGATGAATTTGGCACTGTTTTTACTGAGCTTTACAGCAGAAATTCAGACGTATTCTCAGGCATATTTCCACTGAACATCCTGAAAGTATGAGGCCATGATCAGGACAGGAGGGACATCAGAACTCTGCCACCATTTCATGACTATGTCCTTTGGATCAGCCCATCTGTCTGATACGCCTTTATTGTGCCCTCTTTTCAAGAGAATGGAGGACATTAGGAATTGTCTGCAGGGGACGATAAGGACACGTCTTCCTCACTGTAAAGCGAGGCATCAATGTTTGCACAATAAATTGGAGAAAACACAGGATAAAACAGTCTATGTGAGAAAGACATCCTAGATCTCTGTTTCCCACAAGCAGAGGCCAAGTTTCACAAATTAGAGCTCAGTTTACTTGAAACTGAGCACATCCTTAAGACTCACCCAAGCCCTAGCCACCAGTGGGATAAACTCCTTTACTACAGTAGATTGCTAATACACATTGGCTTCAGCTAAACTCCCAGAGAGAAACCTTTATCTCTACTGAAGCCAGTGGAAGCTTTGGTATTAGCTCCAGTTATACCAGAATTTCATGCCTCCCACCTGGTTTCTGTTCTTCACTGTAACTTGCTGTCAAGGCACACAGGATGAGAAGCGTTTCATTGAATAATAAATGGCTGCAGATCAGTTGAACCCACAGGAGCAGACCCTTCTAACTGCAAAAGGAACATGGGGATATCAATGAAACCCTGTCAGATCCTGTTCTTCCAACACTAATCTTAACAGATTTGAAAGTAGTGAAATGGATATGCACAATCTGGATTTTCTATTGTACCTTCTTTTAGATAGTGTTTTCTTATTACAGATGCTAAAAGTGAATCTTTCTGCTACGAAATGCTGATTTCACATAGAACTTTCTGTCCATGGGAAGAGAGAAGCTCGTTATAATCACCTGAAAACATTTCTCTTCTGGGTTTTGATTGCTCTTGATAATTTCATTTAGTCAGTGCTAGTTCATTAACTTACCAAATACAGAGATTTCAGCATTTCATCAAGCTTTACATTTTATCAAGCTGCAAAACGAATTCCTAGGAGAATCAATCTGCCAAGAGGCTGGAGATGGGGTATAAGCCCATTTCATCCAGGGCCTGTGCATCAATGCAACCTCAGTTCAACTTTATCAAATACAATGGTGGCAGAATGGTCTGTGTGTAGTATGCCAGTAATTCCCATCTAGCTCTTCCCAGACAAGGATCCGTATCAGAGGAAGCCACCATCAAAACCACAGTAGAGAGACTGACCAGACATTTAAAATATACCTATCAATCCACCCTATGGCGGATACCTCTAGTTCAGGAGCAAATCACGTTGCAGGAGAGATGGCAATCAGGAAGTATCTGCTGTTCCTGTCCATAATGCACAAGTTTTGTCATTAAATAAAGAACCTCATTCCCCAGAACCCTTCAAGCCAGGACCTTTCACCCAAAGTTAATCAATTTTAAAGTTGAAAGCCCAACTTTGAGATGGAAAGGAGAGTTTAAAACACTATTTCATTCTTTCAAGCTGTGCTACAAATGGCCAACACCTAGGGGGGGGAAACATTAACTCCCAGGACCAGTGAAAAGCTGTATAAATCACATAGGGAAGCATCTTGGCCTAGTGGCTACTAACCCACTGGAGATAAATCTAAGAAGAATCTGCCTGGATATTTTTTTAAGACAGAAGAAATAGCGGAAAGCAGTTTACTTGCTATTTTTTCTTCAAATTCAGCATCACATCTCAGTCAGTATTATACTATCTATACAATGCAGCTTTCCCTACATCAATAAACCACAAAAAATTATCATATCCCTTATGCTAAGCTGTAAAGCTGTTACACAATTCTGACATTTCAGTAGCAACCTTGTATTGTTTGGGTTTGCATTCAAACTTCCTAAGGGTATGAGCTTAGCAAAGTTAGAGGAGTATGCAGATAAACTGTAGAGAAGAGGGCACCTAGGACCACTTTGGGAGAAAAGGTAGAAAAGTCTGTGTGCAGAAGCACAAAATTCCCTTTCAGAGCCCAGAATATAATCCAGGATTCAAGAGTCTCTCTCACTATCTCATGTTGTTAGCAAGCACCTGTAAAACTCAGATGCAAAGCGTTCGCCTCATTCCCCACTGTATGCTGACCTACAAGGAAGATAACTATGTACTTCTGCTATCAGTTACTCCCACAGCCAGGGCAGTAGAGGTCTATACAGCGTGTACAAATGTTCCCACGTTACTGATGAATCACCCAGGAATGAATCTGAACTCACACAAGGGAATATCTGAAGTTTCCATTTCCCTTTTTTTCCTTTAAACACATGCATAGACACATAAGAGAAGCAAAGCAGTGAAAAAATGCTGATACAAGTAAGTCATGTATTTACAAGATATGAAATAGCAGGTGCAAATTTAACATGAAGACCTAGTAAGACCAGCTCCTTTGAACATATTTTTGGTGATCTGGTTCTTTCTTATCCTATCATATACTATTTCCTGATAGAGGACTGACATATTACACAAGGCAGACCTATTCTTCAGCAGAACAGGAGGTTATACTGAAGGAGGATGTTGTCTTTAGAGTCTCTATCATTTACTGCCAAGATGGGAAGGTGTACTGTAAATGAGGCAAGGAACTGAGAGGAAAGAAGATGTGGGTCTCCAGATTAATGTAGCTGAATGTCAAGGGATGGATTTTTCCTGCCTACTAGTACAAATGTCCTTTGTACAAATGCCTTGGTTAAAGCGAGATGCTTAAACCAAGTACCACGCAGGGCCACTCCCTTGGTATGCCCTGTTTTCTTGATTCCTGACTTTAGGCCTGGGCTGGGATCTATAGACATCCTGAATACACCTATCACAGCAAACAAAGGTGGGAGCTGCTGTTTAAATGTGCAAAGTGCTTTAGAACTCCCTGCTGCAATGGCTATTCCTCAGTTTCCCAAACAGGAACCCAATACAATAGTATGCCCTCATCAACCAGAGCTGTGGTATTAACCCAGTTAATGCCTGTGCAGCAGCCAGCCATTATAGTGATGTGTGCCACAGAAAAAGCCTGTGAGAAAACGTTTTCTCTCCAGCATCAGGTTTGATCTGTGTCCAGCAAATAAAGCCTGGAGCCATATGCCTAACAATGAGAAGGAAATAAAATATTGACTAGCTGCTTATTCATAAAGCTCCATCTATGCTGTGCACTGTCCTGAGACAGAAGTGCTGGGTAAAAAGTAGTATGAGAAGAGGCATTTAAAGACTTTATTGTATAACCAAGAGAAGACTTGAGCTTATGTTTGCACTTGACATTGCCTGAGGTTTGAAGCTTCCTTTGCAGTTTTTGAGATGTTCATAGAAGAGCATGCGCCTCTGTGCAAGTGTTTCTGTGTTACCTTGGGCAGGATTATATTCAGAATTGGGTCCTTAATTCCTTTAGATTTCAGTTGTATTGCAATCTATTAACACTAATCAATTCTTGCAACAATACTGAGAGGCAAACTGATAGCTTGCTTTAAAACCCCAGGTGGCTTTGGCAGTCAGGGAAAAATACTCTTTCCCCTTCTATTTTTCTTAGAAATAAATTTATTTATTATTATTATTATTCCTTTTAATCTCCTTCTAATTCCTAGCTGGATCTGCTGACAAGGCAGATATATACCTCTGAGGGTTATCCCGTGCCTCTTTGCATCCCTCCCCTCCCAGCAGGTAAGTGTGTTTTCCACAGGAATGCTGTCTGTGTCAGAGAGTTACAAACCCAAGAGCAAAGGTTTTAACTAACCAGCTGTGTAATATGAAGGACAAGAGGTCAGGGTCTCAGAAGGGAATACAGAGCAACCCCGAGCATCTCTGGGGAAAGCAATGGCAAGACCTGCACGCCATTTATGTGCTCCTGACTTCAGCGAGCTTTGCCAGCCTTTGTGCTTCCATGCTGCTGCCCCTCGGACAAAGACAAAGGAGCACAGTTAAGGGAATTTACCTGCAGCCTCTATCAGAGAAGCAGAGAAACAAAAACTACAACCTCGAAACTGAGAGAGGAAGAAACAATTGCTTGTCAGCTTCTAATCAATAAATTCTCCTTGGACTGTTTCTAGCTCACCTGAGCCTGATCAATATCCACTGGGAACCTTCCAGTGGGACCAACTTTGAATTTATCTCCCAATTTCCTCTCCAGAGCCCAGGCATCACATCTAATTACTGGGTCTGTTCACTGGTTTTGCCTGAATTCAACAAGGATATTGCGCTTCTTGATGGGGAAACAAAGCCGTTGCACTGCAAAGGAAGTGCTCAGGGTAAGAGCCCTGGATGCCACATGCAGGTAAACATTTTTGGCTTTCCTAAGCAAAGGTGAGGGCGCAGGAGGAGAGCCAGAGAAAATTAGTCACTGGAAAGAACACACCAAGCATGAGGCAAATGTGAATAGACACTAGGAAGGTGCAGACAGGCATATGGAAGGACATAGACAGCTAGAACAGGGAATCCAGGTCTTGAGACTGGCAGACTCAGAGACAAAAACATACAGGAGAGCCAATCATATTAAATACAACTACATCATGAATCTACTAGTTGTTCCTCAACACCTTTGTCTTGAGTTTTTAAAAGTGCCTAAGGCACTGCAAAGCTAGGGTATTTGAGCATCTAATCCATTTAGTTCCCATGGAAAATCCTGGCTACAAATCTTTACTCCTTCATGTCTCCCTGTAACATACAATAGGGACACTTTGCAATGTAATGAAGAAATGAATAGCTGACAAGGTTCCCTTGTCTTGGCACTCACTGGTGCTTTAGAAATGCAGACAGCTACTGGTTATGGGACTTGGATAAATCTGGGATGCACCATTTTATAGCAGAGGTAACTTTTTTATCTGTACAGCTAAACTGAAGCCTTTACAAGGCTAAAGGCTGAAGCTGCCCAGACCTCAGGAATGTTTCCCTTTGACCTTCTTACTTGGGGATTCCCCAATCAGGAAATCAAAAAAAGATGGATTATAGACTAGGTGGCAAGAGGATGGGGAAACAAAAGGGTACTTACAGTGCTACAGAAGGCCTCAGGCATATCAGCGCTTTAGCCTTAGTAATGCCAAGGGCATGCTATTGCAGCTCTGTAACACTTCCCTTAAGCTATCAAAGCAGTGGTTTTCCACAGTGTCAGTATTTTGCCTGTATTGTTACCATGCTGTTCTCATTCTTTTTTCATTTGTTGTTCTTATGTTGTTACTCTTGTACTGCTGTTCTCATGGCCTCGCATCTGCTATGACAATCTGGGACCTCATCACTGCACCTCCTGGCTGGCCCCTAGAGAGGGTTTTCACCTTCCCTTTCTCTCTTATATTCAGTCCTGAAGTAGATTTGTTACAGCTCATGTATGCCATCAACTAAGGACTCTGCTAAAACCACTGTGCATGCAAGCTTGTATCCTCATCCTTTGTGCGAAACCAGCCATGACTGACATGCCACTGTCATCAAGGGTGGTTACTGTGCCAACCAAATAACCAGAACAGCAAAGAGTAGCTACTAATAACAGCAAAGCAACTAGTTTTGTTAAAGTCAAAGCAACTAACTGGAGACAGTAAGAATACAAACACAAGCTGTATGTACACTCTTTCTTAATTCACGTACTACCCTACTGGAGATGCAATTGCTGGATACCCACTCAAACCAGACACTGATGGCTTCTGTGAAGAAAAACCATGCTGATGTCCCTCTGGACCAGGTAGTAAAGAAGCTCAAAGTCTCAGGAGACTATGAAGGAGGAGGATGCAGATGAGGAGGATTGGGCAGAGCATTAGAGTAAACAGCACGCATGCAGATGCTTACCTAACAAACAGCAGCCCCAAAGAGCTGGGGATATGAAAGACAAGCTCATTCTAAACTGTTCATTCATGCTACTGGCATGAAGAGCCTTGAACTGGAAAGAACAAGAATCTACAGTACAATGCAGTCCTGGTCCCTCTTCTTCCTCTTGAACTGATACAGTTGATGTTTTAAGTCTGTTGAAAATAATCTGAAGTGTCTGGTTGCCAAGTAGAGCAAGACAGAGCCTTGGCTAAAGGAGCCTTGGCTAAAAGCTCCTACTTCATTCCCTTTGGTTTGCAGGATTCTGTCCTCCTGATCCGACAACTTCTACCACTCTGTGTTTATGTGCATGAGTTAGAGATGATATCAACAATAGAAAACACAAGGGAAAGGTACAGAGCATGACTATGTGGCTGGAAATGAAACACAGTTTGCAAACTTTCTGTGGATCTCTGTGCATCTCCAACAGCAGAAGCTATCCTTGTATTTAGTATTACTGTTCAGCTTACTGAAAAGTGCTGCTTTACATTTCTGCATAAAAATGCAGAGCGAGGAAAAGAATCCAAAGAAGAGAGTTTAGAACCTAGCAGAGAAGATTTGAGATACTGTTCAAACCAAATACCTGTTACTTTCAACAACCAACTCGTGGTTGTTAAAAGCAACAGGTGAGTTTGCTGAGCACTTTTATCTAAATCACCTGAATAACTCATTTCAGGAAATATGATTTTATATTTCTACAGCATCCTTCAGGAATCTGAGAGAATTTCATAAACACCAAATGAAGCCTCATAGCCCGCACATGAGACAGGCAAGTACTGTTATTCCTAATTTACAAACCGGATTTAAGGATTTTCCAAAGCATTGCTGGGGATGTAGGCAAGCATTCTGCATCATGTCAACAAGAATCACAATCCACCCAGCCTCTTAAGAAGTGAATCAGCTTGGCCAAATGTACGCAGCTAAGCTATAGCATACAAAACAGGATGCAAAACTGCGGCTGCCCGACTCTCCTACCTGCTCCTTCGTTTCAGAACAGTCTCTTGTCCTCATTGAGGGCAGAGGAGGAAATGGAATTTTCCTCCCACAGGGAATTGAAAATAATTCTGTTCAAGTTTGAAATGAAAAAAGTCAAAAAATATGGGGGAAAATTGAAATGTTAAGAACCAGACATTTTGTATCAAAACAGAATGATCCAACACGTCGTTCTGCTACGGCATTTTTAATTTGGAATCAACATTTTGAAATGACAACTGAAAAAAGAAGTCATTTTATGTTGAAATGTCAACCCCAAACAAAATATTTTGTTATGTTTCTCCCAGCTGGAAAAGCATTTTTTTTGTCAGAACTGACATTTTCTCATTGCAAATTTCAGTTTAGGTGAAACTACATTGTCTAATGGGAAAACACTGCTGTGAAAAGATGTTAATCAGCTCTGAAGTGCCTATGTTTTCTGTCAAGAAAAGGAAGACATAAAATGCTGACTTTAAAACTCTGAGGAACTGAAGTGTTCTGAACAAAAACGATCTGGGAGGCCTCTGGACCGAACTGAAGTGCTGACTGGGAAGAACAAGTAAATTGTCCTAAAAAGGATGCTCTGAATGAAGCAGAATCAAACAGCCACATAACTGAATGAAGAAATTAGAGTGGGGTTTTTGTAACTATATGGAAGTTACTTTTCTTACACTCTGAAAACCAAGGTGGATTATATAACTGGACAACACATGCTCTGGGAGGGCTACCAGAGTTGTTTCTTGGCTCAGAGAGATGGCCTCTTCTTGTATGACAAAGCATGTACAAAGTATATACTCCTTTTGATCTTGAACCAGTAAGTATGCTTCATGCCTTGAAGCTTACAGGTGCATACCTCTTGCTATATACAACATAGCTCTTCGATGGAACTTGAATTTGTAATAATCCAGGTTTACAGGTTATTTGTTGTACATATTGGATTGCAAGCAGCAGTGTGCGGCAGTAGCTTTAATCACTCACTACCCTGAAACATCTCTTCAGGTAAATTTCAGCTGCTGACAGGCTGCTTATTTATTTGTCTGGTTACACAACTTCGACGTTCCTCTTCATCATCTGTGGTCTCCTCAACTCTGAACTGCTTGCTGCAAATTTGGGCTCGATTGATCACCTGGCCTGCAACTCACTAAAAACCACACAAGAACACTGCTTCCATGACACAACCTGGCTGCTCCCTGCTTCTG
This sequence comes from Psittacus erithacus, assembly GCA_009867235.2. NCBI lineage: Eukaryota > Metazoa > Chordata > Aves > Psittaciformes > Psittacidae > Psittacus > Psittacus erithacus. The sequence goes on along the minus strand of WYDI02181302.1, from coordinate 74,754 downwards.
GAAACCTTTTTATGTTGAAATTAATAACCCATTTTATGTTGACCCCTCCATTTTCTATGCCTTAATTTTCTGAATGTACAAGTACATTGTTATTTGGTTTTTCCTTGCTTCATTTTTGCAAACAGGAAGACAAAACTGGAGTTGACTTGTGAAGCACAGCTCTTCTTTGCATGTGGAAGTTGCTTTGTCGCTATCAAGCTGCTCTCCCCTACAAAATTCACAGCACTGCTCCTCTCTGTTGCTTCAGTCAATCTACTTGGTTCCAAACTGAGGCAGATGCAATAACACAGTTACGTTATTTAAACAAATAATTCTTGATGCTCTTGTCATGCAATTCACTGATTTTGGGACCTTGCCCTATGGACCCCGCTGGATGTGAGACCATAGCACAACAATTTACTGGTGTTGAGTACAGTTCCCACTATTTCACACAACCAGAGCAAAATTCCCTTTCATAAACTGCTTTTTTAATAAATTTCACCTTAAATGTAATCAAGTTGTTTGTCTCTGTTACTTATACACCTGTTCCATCACTCTTCTCTCAGAATCTCTGCATTTACAGCTTTAAAGTATCCATAGTGAGGTCATCCCATTTCTTCTGGTATTTCCATAGCTTTTCTCTCACAAGTATACACCACCATGTATTTAAAGCAGGTTTTCCATCTTCTTTACTATTATTATCACAGAAGCATCTATAGGTCCAAATAACACCAAGGATTCTCCAGGCTGGGAATAATCCTTCTTTTGAAAGATTTACAGTCTAAGCAGGTAAGACAACAAGCAACACTGCAGGGAAGCAAAAGGTCAGGTAAATCATGTAACAGATCAATAGCATTACCTGTGTTTCCAGCAGGTCCTCAGCATCCCCTGCATTTACACTACTTCCAAATGAGAACTAATTCCTACCTGCAATTTCTCAACTTACCCACAACAAACCACACAAGCACACATGGATATACATGTCAGTCACATCCACTGTCTTGGCCGCACAAACAAAACCTATGCTTTGGCTTCAACACACAAAAAATGCCCTACAGCTTTCAAGAACTACCTGGGTTTGATAGAGAATTAGGGCTCTGCATCTTATTGCCAATATATGCAGTTATCAGTATCACCAGTGAGACTAACGAAGCTCCAGTGGGTTCATCAATATGCAGCATCTCAGTCACTGAAACATCTTTGCACCTCTCATTCATGGAAAGACTTTACTGGGTGAAAGACCAGCATTCTTGCTGTCACAAAACGAATCACAAACTTCTTTATTTTCAAAAAGACAGGTTATTTTGACGTCCTGAATATTTCAGCCCTTCCATACTTGCACGTTCCTCCATTGGACACATGTAAGCACAAAGCCCATGAACTGGAAACACAAGCACTCAGGTAGAGACAAGCAATTTTTGTTTGTCACACAACACCCAACTCAAGCAGAGGCTGTGAAATCCTGTCAAGCTGCCCCAGCTGCTTTCTGCCAGCAAGGACTGGGGTCAGGAGTGCTTTGTGCTGACATGTACCTACCATTCCTTCCATCTGCACCATAGGAGGTTCCTTCTCATGCACCCAAATCATTCCAGCACAACTGGCAAAGCAGGTATGAGTGAGAGCTTGCTCCTAATACCACAAAACTGTAACTCAGTGCATGGACACAAATTCACACTATATCAGTGTCTTAATGTATCCCCTTCTCTGGGGTCTGCCTTGCTTGTTAACCCCAAGGAAATGGGTGTCTCTTGAACTTGTCCCTCACATCTCCTCTGTTCCTACTCTTTGTTTCCTCTCCTGTTCCTTTTAATTGGCCAAAGAAAAGCGCATCATTTGAAGCTCAGGCCTATCCATTGGTTCAACAATACACGTCTGTCAGCAAAGGCACAGATCCTACCTCCCAGCATAGATCCTACCTCCCAGCACAGATCCCAACAGATAACCCCACAGAAGGGTTTTCTTTCTAAGCTTCTATTTCGTTTGCTTAACAATTTCATGTCTCCAAGACAAATCTGCCTCAAAAGATTACTAAATACATATTTAATTATTTTGTAACTTTATCTGTGTCTTATGAGCAACAACAAGATTCCATTGGTATGGGTAAAGAAAAAGAAGTTTAAAATACCATTTAAAAATACTGGGTTTTTTCATTTCTGAGCTCTTGTTTAATGCCTGTGCTAAAATGGGAACACAGAGCTGAGCCACCACTGCAGGATCAGGTCTCACAGTGCTAGAAATGACTGGTTGGGACTTTAAAATATCAGAAATCTTTTAAATAAAGTCGCCCTCTGAGTTCACCGAGCTCAATCTCTCATCTTCTGTCATAGTTCAGAATGTCAACAGGCCACACCTACCAAGGCTAGTCCTGACCTAGCAAATCCCTTTGGCACAGGCATAGGCTGAACAAGGATTGCAAGAGGAAACTTGGTTTCTTAATGGAAAATTTAGCAAGTTATTACCCTGCCCTAATACCATTTCATATTCATTATCTGTCAGTAAGAGGGAATCAAGAACTCTCTTCAGAAGCACAAGAAAATAAGCAATTAAAATAGGTGATTGTCTCTCATGGTAAAGAGTTTTCCAGTGCTCTTTTCTCACATCACACCTCTCCCAAACTACAACCAGCATGGTAGGTAGGAAATGTCATTGTAAGATGCACTTTAAAATATTATGAAGAACACAGAGCTGAACATCTGAAACTCTGAGACTAAGTTCAAACTCTTGGTACCAACTCTGACTCAAGGGTATAAACCATGGTACAGCCTTACTGCACATTCACAGGCCACACAATACCAGGCCATTTTTCTCCTGAATCCTTCAGGGTATGCAAAGGTTTCACCTAGTCCAGTCAAGCAATTGATGTGAAAATATGAAAAGTATTTGCCATCTTTACTCAGCTCACATACTCCCTTATTCTGAGAAACCCCAAGAGGAATTTATAGGATTATTCAACAAGTAAGGTACTATTCATGGTGAGTAAAGGCGGCAGAATCAACTCGCTACTGATTACGAGCTGCTTTTCCTCACTTACATTGCTGTAAATTTAAATTAACTCCACTCAATCAATGGCGAATAATTGATATAAAATCAGAGTAAGAGGAGAATTAGCCTATGTCTAGAATGAATAAACAGTGAAAATTCGCTGGCATATATAACTCCCCCTGAAGCTTTGCTGCAAGGTTACTTTTATAACTGATTGTTTCATTCTCAGAAGTGCTGCACTGCTGCTTTGAAAGGAAATAAATACCTTTAGCTTCTGCATGCTAAAACACCCCAAGGTCTTCTGTTTGCTTGGGTGGCATGGAAAGCTCACAAATCCCACTTAGTTTAAGTTGAGGCGGTGGGCACATCCTAGCTAGGAAGGGCAAATAGGCTTCTAGAGCCTATGTATATTGGTGTGACCCACAGCCTTGGATTTCCAGTGGAAAAAACTGGACTAGCACAGGAGTGGAGTGATTTACACATCATATCTTTTTCTCCTCTTATCCTATTCAGCAGATACTCTATAAAAGCAAACAAAAGAGCAATCCCTGTTTGCACCATGCACGTTCTAAATAATGCTGAAGCCTTGTTAGGATCCCACTGCCTCCGTCTTCAGCTGGGAGGCTTCTGCTTCCTAACTCTCTCCCCTCTGCTTTATAAATGTTTTGGAGCAAGAATTATCCTTAACTATATTTGTAGAGCAATTCCCACAACAGGGTTTGGATCTGGTCAATGCCTTTAATTACTACTGCAACACTGATAAGTATTTAATCTGCAGAGACACCATGATTCCTTTTGGGTGGTGTAGTTTTAACACCCAGAACTATTGCCTGGATTTTGTTTAATTTTAGCTCCACACATCAGATTTAGGGCCTTCCTCCCTCTGCAGCTCTGACCCATCCCCTGTGTCACCTAAACTTCTGCTATTGCTTTCTCTGTCCCACTTCCCTTTCTCCCCCCATCCCCACGCAGCAGGTTGAGGAGGGTGCCATCACCTCTGGAACTTGCAGATTAAAAGGCAAAAAATTGAGAGTAAACTGCCAATGGCTCATTTACTGTTGACGGTGAGTCAATCAAAATCCTGCTTTCCCACTGCTTCCTGGCTTTCCCATCTGTGTGAATTCATGACCCGGTTTCTGATGTGTTCCACACTGTTACTCTTTTCCCCCCTCAGAGTTTAATTGCTTCTGTTTCACATTTGGGTGCTGAAAAATTGACAGAAGCTGCACAATTCCCTCCAGCAATGGATCCTATTTATATTGCTGTAAACTACATTTTGCAGTGATATGATTAGTAATAAAAAGGAGAAAATTAAACAGGAATTAGCATCTCTTTGTATAAAATCTGGTTACCAACCAAGTTTTACTTTAAGGGTCACAACAAACATTAACTTTGGTAAAGACCCACCACGCCATAAAGAAGACATCAAGTCCTCACAGCGCATTCTGAGGGCAGTGACAGCAACCTGCCTTACACCAGACACAGCATTTATCCAGCTAAGCGTCTGTTTCAGGACTGAGCATTCTCAGCCACAGTGCATGCAGAAGAAGAGAGCGCAGGAGGAGGAAAGCCTCTTCCCAGAGAAGTCATCCTGGCCATTTCCTATGCTCTCACAGAGGATGTCTGACCCTTTTCCCACAGCACAAGTGGTGAGGTAATGGCACGTGTGAGGAAGCTCTGGAAAGGACTGAGTGTGCTGTGAACCCATAGCGCATGAGGAGAGCTATCCCCAGACGGCTCCAGTGCCACGGCACCAGCGGAGCGAGGCTTCAAACCTCTGGCAGCCACCCTGAGGACAGGGCACAGAGACACCAGCCGAGCGCGCTCCCAACAGCCTGCTTCAGATCAGGAGGGAAGATTGTGCCCGCAAAGTTCCTGCGCTGTGTGTTTCTAAGGATGTCAAGAAGGTTAATACCTTTTAAAAGACCAATCAGGATGGCCAGGAAAAAACTAAAACCAACAACAACAGTTTTGGGGCACATAAGCCCACCCTGAATGACATTTCAACACTCCTTCCTTCTCACAGGGTTTGAAATAGACCCATTTCTTCTCTGTCAGGAGAGTGCCCATAACATTTTTGTCAATACTTTTCTACCATTTTTGTCTTGAAAACACATCTGACCTTTTACTTGCCAAATACCCTACATTCAGTAAATAAAACCCAATACATAAAATTATCACATTTTGTTTACTAAAACATATTCATGGCAAATATACTCGATGGCAATTTTGATACTATTTTCATAATATTTTAATTTCTTAAAAGGTGACTGAAATGACAGAGATTCATAAGAAATAGAAAGCTCAATAAACCTTGATGGACTGGCGCTTTGTTAAAGGCTCTTCTTTATTTATAAGTCATTTTGCCTGGGAAACCTTTGCACAAGGTGCTCTTGACCTACTCTATTGAGATAAACTCATTGCAAGAGCAATTGTTAGAGCTTGACTCAGCCTTACCCACAGCCAGCACTGACTGATTGATACTTTCAATCCTTATGAGATTGCTGCAAAATGCTGGACTCTGCTGAGATGCAGGGCCTAGGAGAGAAACTCAGTTCTCCAACCTTTCAAATGCCATTAGACTTTCCCTATATCGGCGAGGAATTTCTGAGCAGAGCAAGGGCCCATATTCTTTTTGCAGTCCTAAGTTTATTTTGTCATATAGTAGGACATCACATGCAGCTGGATAATAGGAAACATGTCAACACCTGCTAGAGCAAGACCTGCTGCTGAGCAGTCATCACAGTACTGGACTTGGGCATCTTGAGTGAGGACGGTATCAGGGCAAAGCCAGACAAAAGCTCTCTGAAGTGGAAACAGGAGGGCTCTGGCCCCGGCAAACACTGGGGAGACAAGGTACATGTAACTGCCACCTATAGCCCAAGCACACCACAGGGATGCTATCAACTTGTATAACAACAAACACAGGCTTGGGGACGCCTTAGCAAGTGAGCAGTGAAATGGTCCTACCCATCTTCAATGAAGCTGCAACAAAGTCAAATAAAATAACGGAGAATTGTTCTCCAGGAAACACTGCACCTCCTGTGAGCAGTTAATGCTCCTCACAAACCAACTACAGCCCAACTCCCTGTCCTTTTTCTTCCCATAGGGAAAGAGAATCTCTTAGCTGCTTCCTCTTCTACCAAGCCTCCATGAACGAGGAAACTGTTCAGCATCAGAATGGCTGTTGCACCGCTCTGATCAGTTTATTAGGAAACATCCTTGTCCAGAATCCCTCTGCTAATAAACCACAAAGCAATGCTAATACCCGCCTTGTTCTTTCCAGCAGGCAGCTGCTTCCAGGGGAGAAGGAGTAGCTTTACTCTGCCACCCACTACACACCCCAGCAGGAAGTTAGGATACTGTTATCATTCCAGCAATTTTTAGCTCTCTTTGCAGATGGTATTTGCTGTGTCATGACGCTTGTGTATGGCTGTATGACTCTGCACCATGTCTGTAACAGGCAGACACACTGATATGCCTTGGAGCTGATGCATGGTGACATGTGAAAGCGCATTTGCTCTGCCTAGAGCAGCTTTGCTCCTCCCTGTTCTAGCTACAATGATCTTAATGCATGGAGGTATATAGCAGTCTCCTCACTTCATTGCCCAGTAACGTAACACATCCTTCCAACATCCTGAATACAATTTCACTCACAAATGCAGAGGTGAACGTTCTCATTTACCTTTGACAGATGGGATCTGAGCTGTCTGTAAAGAATGTTTTCATTCCCCTGCCAGAAAAGCAGCAAAGTTTCCCACAGTGACCCAGTTACAGGTGGATGAGATGCGAATGGGATGGAGAGTCTTGCCCTGTTTGGTAGAAAATCTACACAGACCAGCATGACCCTGCAAATATTTATACCTGGCTGATGATTCAAAGGCATGTATGTGACAGCAGCACTCCAGTTACTGACAGCCAGATCTTTACATTAAACTTACATTAAATGTTCTGGGAAAGACACTTAAGTCAGGTCCTGCATAGCAAAATGAGTCTGACAGTAAATTGTCTGGTCTTTGATTCAAATCAATTCTTTTGGCTTTAAATCACAGGATCTGGTTTCATTCTCCTTGGATGATGACCTGGCCTGGGAACATCACTACAAATGGACCAGAAGCATCTCTCTCATCTTACAAGCCTCTCATGAAACTTAGGTGTGTTGGTGCAACATTTTATAGTACCTTATTTAGTCTCCTTCCTCATATATTCTGATGCCCAAGTACACGGACAGCACCATTTTGACTTTTCAAGGGCTACAGTGGCACTAGATATAGTCCCCACTGAGTTGTGAAGAGGCAATGTCACTTTCTCAAAAGATTAGTGTCACATTAGCAGCTTCTGACATTTGTTACATTTATACCATTGTTTTAGAAACTTGTTGGGTTTTTACTTCAATTCAAGGCTGAGATTCTGGAAACTAACTCATTCATGTGTCCAGAAACTCCATTAGGGTTGTAATGCCCTAATAGGAATGCATATTCTTAACTCTGGAAATGATGCGGTCTAACAGAGAAGAGACTTTTCCGAAGAAAAAAGCAAGCTGCCAGTGAAACAAACAGGTGTGGCAAGCTCTTGTCTGTGAATCTCAGCAAGTAACTTCATCTACTCTGTGCTTTTATTTCCCTGGTTTGGAAATGGAAGCGATACTTCACCAGGCTCTTTAAAAGGGAACATTCACAAATGACTGATGTGCTTAGTAAGCCATGATTGAGCTGCAGAAAACTGACTGAGGACCCAGCATAAGCCTGCTAATTAATCTGGCCCGGCTTCTGCCAATGCAGATTTCCCTCTACATTATTTTTCTCAGTCCTGTACAAAAAAAAAAGGAGACATAGTCTTAAACATCTGATAACATGCAGTTGAAGTGCTGCTTAGAGGCAAGGAGCAGAAGCTAGGACTCCTGGGTTCTATTTTCAGTCCTGCCATTTACTCACTCTTTGGCTATGGACAAAGCACCCACCCTCCCTGCACTTCATTTCATTAAAAACAGATCAAGAGGGTATTGCAAGGTTATTATTTTTCTAATTACCCCAGAGTTCTTCATGAAAGGCCTTTCATGAAAGAGGAGATTTTTATGGAAAACAGTAATCCATCACTTAGTTGCCAAGGAATGACAAAACTCTGCAGACTGAACCATGAACAAGCTGTATCACAGAAGCTTATTTCTCCTTCTATGTGACAAACACCTGCGCAAATCAGCTGTGGGAATAAACAAAACCAAAGGTTATTAGTTAATAAGAACTAATCTCCCACAAACACTTGTCTACTAAAGCAGAACTACATTCAAGGCACAGGCTTCTTTGCAAAATGAATTTTGTTAAACCAAAGTTAGGTTTTTCTTGCCTATTGCCCAGCAGCTTTCAACTGCTATTTGAGTATGTCCTAGGACTTCCCATCAAATCAAAATCTCTTTTGTTTATGGCAATTGCTCCAACTGCTCCACCACTCTTCTGAAGCGATGGTGGGGTTTGACCTGCTTAGGTGCCATCATTCATCTGGTTAGTACTGCTCAGTTTGCTGTCACTCTCCCATGGCAGGCTGAGCGCAGTTTCCCTGTCACACAGGCCAAGGCAGAGAACGTGGCTTGGGTAGTTCTTGTATCAGAATGTTACATCCTGTCAGTTACTCGTGCCACACTTCACCATGTTCCCAGGTGTGGAACCAGGTTGTTCCACAACAACATGACCAACCTCTGTCTTTTCAGTGGTATTTTTTACATTATGAACCTGGGAAAAACTGCACTGGCAAAGCAGAGGGAACTGTGTGCTGCACAACCCAGCCTATGGTGATTCTAGGTGTGAATGGCATTCACCTTTTCCAACACTGACCAGAACTGCAGCAGAAAATCCTCAGCACTACAGATGCTCTAGTTAGGTGAAAACTTTTCTGACATACATGTCCTTTCCTGCCCCTGTCCCCACAAGCAATACCCAATGAGCCACTACAGTCTAATATCCCCACTGTCCGTGCAGCACGCTGTCAGAACACCAAATGGTGTGTGAGTGGGGAGAATGCTGGGTTAAAATAGTTCAATTCAAAACTTTCAAGTACGCTGCTTTGTCCTGTTAAACAACTGTTGTACTCTACCTTGTACTGGGATGCATTCAGCTATGACAACTGTGCTTTAGGGTGCACGATAATGTACAGAAAAATGCTACAACCAGTAGCCATCAAACTTTCATTTACTTCTAAGAAGCTGCAGTATCAAAGCCATCTACTACCAAACCCAAGAACAAAGTTAAGTGCCAGAGGGTTCTGGAGGCTCAGGGCAGATGTTATGAAATCTGGATTGAAATGTTCAAAGTAATTTGAGGAACTGCAATGCACACTGAAATCTCATTCTTGAGTGTCTCCTCCCAGTCTTCTACTGATGCTGTGTGCTTCTAGGATATTCAATGTCTAGAGAGTATTTGCTCACCTTTGTTCACTGCTTTGAGAACTATTTGTACAAATAGGATTTTACAAATTACCACTGGAGTAGCAGGTTTAAGCAGCACTGACACACCTGCCTTTAACAGAGCCTGTAGTCTCACTGCAGCTGACAGGACTACTGAACACTCTTCAAGTCAAGCATACGCTGAAGTAGCTATTATGTGAAGTCCCACCCCAACTGAAGATTGTCTAAGTGATGAAGTCACCCCTGTTCTCTGCGTCTCAGGCTGAAACACTTAGGTGCCAACAAATGTAGGTATTTGGGGGATTAACTCGGCTAGCCTCAAATAGATTTCATTATCTTACCACAAAATAAGATGATGGCAGTGGGCAGTGATTCTAATGCCATTTACCAGCATTAGTTTATGATCATGTAAAAACCTCCTTTCTTGTGGATTACACTCAGGCAGAATTTGTCAGAACTGCAGAGAAGCAGGGGACTTCTACTTTTGATTTCTGATCACAGCTCTGCCTTCCTCCACCCAAGAAAACAGAAAATGATTAGTCATGTAGTGCCTATTGATTTAGTAGTCTTCATTTTAAAAATTATGTTTCCCCAGTATTGTTCTTTTTTTATTATTATTACTGAAGCAAATTGTTGCACACTGAATTGGAAATTGGTTAACTCCTTCCTCTCTCTGCTTTTATAGCTCATTTTCTCTCTGATTGAACAAAAGCCATAAACTGGGAACTGTTTTCTCTAAACATCGGAAATAAAAGACAGGCTCCATGAGAACGTGTCATGCTGAGGTTACTTGTGCCTCTTTCACTTTCACCATCCACTGCAGTTTCTTCCCTTTCTTCCCAACTCTATCAGAAACTTTCTATGAGAATATCTATTAACAGAAGCATACAGTAGGTAACTGCTGATAGCGAGGTGATCTGGCTAAACTGCCACATGAAAAGGGTTTTCTGCTCTGAGACAAGGAGCGCAATAACAGCCTGGTTTGTGCCTGCATCAGAGAGGCAGTCTCACAACATTGCACCCCCTCCTCTATGGGGACCCTCTTGCTTTTCAAGGAGTACTGGCATTAAGTGCAAAAGGGAGTCTCAGTTGCCTTCTGTGGAGGTATAATGATTCCCAGTGCAGTAAGCTCTGGAAAAGGAGACAACACCACTGAAAGAGAAGAAAGTCTGTAAAGATACCTGGCCTAGTGTGTGTCCTACCTCCAAAAAAAGTGATATGAACAACAGATGGTCATGGTATCCATTGCCTTTAATCATAACTAATATGTCATATAAATCATATAAATCGTAAAATACTTTAACTATCAGCTCAGAAACCACCGCATTTCCCCCCTTGAATAATCTTTCTAGTGTTCCTTTCCTGAAATATCAGCAGCAATCAGGCAGTTAAGATTTGGATGAGGACAATTCGGGACTAACCTGGGCTTTGTATTGGGACAGCAGAACTTGGAAAAATAAAATAGTCTTTGTGGAACGAATATGTGCTTTGGGCATACAAGATAGTGGGAGAGGTACAAATTTACTCATGGTGGGTTCTTGAGGCAAGAGGATGAAAGTGCCAGCCCGCATCAGACTGAAGCGGTGGCAGATGCTGCCCCGCAGAAAGGAGTGGTCTCCTGCTAGAACTCCACATAAAAACCTGAGTAACTGCTACAGCATCAAAGCAAACGGATGTGGATGGAAAAGGGCTTCCAACCAACTTTGTAAGAGTGAAAAGATTGCTAATTTGGTCAGCAATTTAGGACTGTGGGGATCTTAGGGGTGAACTCTAAGAACGGCAAAGTGTGGCTTCATCATAAGATGAGGGTTTTGGCTGTGTTTCTGTGCTGACCTTCCACTAAAACAAGACTCCAAAAAGGATGAAGGAGCAGAAACGGACAGAATGAACACTGGGCTCTCTCAGCGCACTGGGCAGGAGTTGAAACAGTTCACCAACAAGTATTAAATTGCAGTCATTGTCCTGGATATTTGCTCAAAGCTTTGCTAAGCTGTTTTACTTCTTTTCAGTCTTTGCCCAGTGACCTTCATTTAGTCTTTTTAAAAGAGAATGCTGGGACAGCCAGGCATATATCCCCTAACTGGTAAAGATAAATAGATTCATAGAATTGTTAGGTCTGAATTGCATCCACAGCATGTGTGCTCTACAGATACGCACTTGAGCTCAGTCAGAAGTTATGGGCTTGAAACAGGAATTTCTGGATGAAATTCGCTGGCCTATGCCACGCAACAAGCCAGACTCAATGATCTAATAGACATTTCTGGCTTTAAAATCTATAGATCTGTGAAAAAAAAACTTCATCTGTTCTATGCTTTGCTTTTCTGCAAGCCTATTATCTCTCCAGGCTATCCATATCCAGCTTTCAGCAACCTCGGGCTTGAGGAGTTTTTGTGATTATAATTCTACCCCCATTTTGCACCTCCAAAGCTTTTGCCTGGAGGCCTCCAGAGACTGGAGCAAGATAAAGTCCAGTTGTAATTCCAGTTTAGCAGTTAAATTGTAGGCTGACTGATTGCAATGGTAGCTGTCATCAGCACAGAACAACAGAGCTGACTCCAGAGAACAAGCCGACATGGAAACTTGTATTACTAACAGCTAGAAATGGCTGCAGAAATCTGAGTTCTTAACAGCAGGCTCAGGCTGTAGCTTCTGCCATTTTTATTTGTATCTTGTACTTTTCATCAAACAGGCTTCCAGTTCAGCAGCGCCTTAATAACAGCCTCTCATCCATGCCCTGGATCTCCACCTTAATACCTTTAGCCGGATTCTTGCTCAAACCGGCGATATTTCATTGCCTGAAATGGGACTACTTGAAATCTGCATACTGAAGGGGAGAATCACAGCTCTTTCCTCCTAATCCCTCTCTCACCCTCCCAAATGCTCATTTGTTATTATTTTTTAAGGTTCTAATTTAACCAAGCCATAGTTTCCGCTGCCTTTGGAATCAATATTTTCTCTGTCTTTTGACAATTTTTTGTATTTTATTTTTACATGCGGTCTCCAAAAGGGTATAATTTACAGTTAATACCATGCAATCAAAGACAATGGCAGGATTCCTGCGAGCAGAGCAATCCTGGCTTCCTAATCATGGCTCTCATGCTCTACAGAAGAATTACCATCCTGCTCAGGGAACAGTGAATACCTGTTCCCACAAACACAAGCAGCTTAGGATTTTAAAGGTGTACTGAATGAGGAAAATCTGTGCTTCTCTTTGCTCAGACTACTCAAAGTCTAACCACCCCTTAGGAAAAGCACCACGACAAAAGAAGATTCCCCAGCTGAGCACAATATAGCCCATACTGCATTTTGGGTGTCATTTGTGTTCAGAAAGGATACCTTAGGTGTGCAAGGTCATTTTCAGCACCATTTGGTGACAAAAATAGCCATATACTGACTTCAGTGGGGCCCTGCCTTGCGAGGAACTGACACAACATGACTAAACACACATCTCAGCCTGCTGAATAATCACTATACTCAGCAGAGTAGCAATATCAACCCTGCTTCTGGCTATATTTGCCCCACTCAGGAGATGAGTCCCACACAATACCTCTGACTTAAAGAAAACAAAAACGGAGAAGTAAGGTAAGGGCTGCTTTGGCTTGAGATGATCCTGCAGGACTGGAATAAAGAGTCACCACTGTGACCTTTGTTGGAAGTGGGAGGAACCTGGAGGAATCTGCCCTAAGACCTAGATGAACAGAACGCACAACTTCAAACTCATGTGTTAGGACATCCCTAAAACACACAGGCATGTGCGCAAGGCCGTCAGTGTCTCTGACTGAAGAGGATAGGAGGGTTGAAATTTCAGTTTTGGTGAAAGGAATTTGGGTACATCATGGCATTGATGCATTTTGTTCTGCATTATTCTCTCTTAAGTGCTGTCTTTCCTTACTTGCAATAGCTTTGTTGGAGGACAATTACCTTCACTAAATGAAAATGACCAGAATGTGTCAAGGGTCAAGTAAAAGCAATATACAAAGCAGCCAGAAATAAAGGAGTACAGGATAGGAAGCAGTCCAATTCTTCACTTTCCAGGAGGAAAAAGGCATTTAATCTGCTGCTGCAGCAACAGCTACTCCATTAGTTGTGGAATGGAGGGTACCAGAGATGTATTTTTTCACAGGATGAGACCACATGGAACAACACCAGGGAAGAGCATCAGGGTGGGGGTGGCTTGCTCATGTGAGGGTTTATATACATTTATATACATACATTGGCAAATAGCTGGAGTTTTGAGAGGCTTCTACTCTCCTTCTTTTTGTCACCCTCTCTCTGCCAAAGCAGGCAAGGTTTGTAGCAGAACTGGTGGGAACTGCTTAGCCTATTTCAGAGCAAATCTATTGATTTTGCACACTTTAGGCAGCTCTTATGCAAAACTGCAGGACTTTGCCCTGTAAGCTGTGGTGGCAGTAATCCTTGTAAAAGGAACCATAAAGACGAGATGAACAACTCTAATATCTTATTTTGCTCTACTCATTTATTAAGTCAACTTGTGGCCTTAGCACATTTGAGGAGAGTTTCTGTTCGCACATTCTGAGCTATCTTAATCAGTCTTTTCTCAATGAGACCAAAGTTTTGGAACCCTGGAGAATTTGCAGCTCCCCAGTGAAATGCCATGCCTCTTAATCAGTGTCCCAGGAAGAGAAGGAAGTCTATTTACTTTGTCTCCCACTTTTAACCAAACATAATATGACCTAAAATCAAGTGGCTCCTTGGATTTGCCTTTTTATGTTCTCATAGGAATTTATAGAGAAAACAGAGTTCCACACATCAGAACAGACTGTTCTGCACCAGCTCATCAAATGACTGTCAGGAAAAAAGAAAATCTCTGTCTCACCTCAGCAGAGGCTGTCAAGCAATGAGGATGTGCTAGCTATTTCCCCTAGCCTTGCTATTCCTGTCCCAAACTCTGTCTCAAGAAGCGTTTACATCTCAAATTGTTGAGATTTTGGAGAATATACCAAGAGAAAGATCACTCAGTACATGCCCTGTTTCCTGTATTATTCCCTAGCAATTTGCTACAGAGCCCTGTCAGAGAAGAACCAGTATCAACCACATGCAGAAGTTACATTAAGTAACACAAGGGAGATGTAAATAAATTGCAGAGAATCCAGAAAAGGTGCAGCAGAGTTGGTGCAGAAATTCAGAGCTCTGGCTTTGAGATGAGTTTCAGGGAATGGAAGTGTGTATCTCTGAGAAGGGCAACCCAGGGAGAGACGATAATGCTTAGTATATAGTGCATTCAAGAGGAACTGAAGGGGAACAAAAGGCATGGCCAACAGTGTATCCATGTGCTGCAGACAGGCAATTACTCTATAAATCACAGTTAAAGAAGACCTCTACTAGCTGGCACTAACCACAGTCCCTTACCTTCTCTGAGGGTCAGCCACTGTGATCACAGGCAAAGCCAGAGATTTGGCAGGGCACAGATTGATGTACTGAGGTGGATAGGTCAGCATCAGCACTCACCCCAAAACCACAGGTCCCAGAAAGAGCAGGGACATCTCCGATGACTGAAGGTGCCTCGAGGGAACAAGTTCTAAAACTAATGCAGATTAGATGATGGGATACCTGACCTGAAGGGGGTGGCCACAAGGGCATGAAGAGCTGTTCTTGAGAAGCACAGCTAAACCACTTATGATGGTTTCATTGCAGGGAACAGTCATGCACTATTAGTGCTGAAAGATTTCCCAGCCCTAACGGCTAGGATTTTAAGAATCTATTTAACTTTGATAGTCTATAGCCCATCACTGGGAGTCTGCTTAAAGGTGTGATTGCTCTTCTTTGTATTGGAATTGCTGACAGATCCTTAACTATTATAGTGCTTACCAGCAGTAACCCATTTAAATAGAAAGAAAGAGGAGAGCCTAAATGGCTTGTGCTGTTTGAATTTGATTTACCCAGAAGCAGAAAAAGTTCCATGTATAGATCCTTGCTACACTATCCAGATCATGAGCCTGCCCTGCTTTTTGTATATCAATATACTATAAAGTTAGAAAGTGCATTATCCTGAAGGAAGGATGCTACGCTGATGGGAATTTCGGTGCTGGTTGTTTTTGAACTGCAATATCTGGCATTGTAATTCTGTGTCAGTGATTTAAATGCACTGATAGAGTTGGTGACAGCTTAAATGGCTCCAGCCCCCAGCCTTCCCTCACCCCTCCTCCTTGCCTTGCAGTTCCCCTCTCTTGCAGATGGAAGGCTGACAAGTTCTGTGCAGGAACAATGAAGAGTGGGAGAGTAGGTGGAGAGACCGGTAATTGTTTAGGGTGGGGTTTTGCTAGTGTTGTTTTAAAATATGAACAAAGATGGAGACATTCCACATTCTTTTTTAGTGCTGAAGTGCAACTAGCTTTGAATCCCAAGAGAGGCTGACTGCACGGCCACGCACCCTATCACCCCTGCCCTCCAAAGTGGGAAGAATGAAGAGAAAGAGAAAAGGTGACTGCATGGCCCTACAGGCTGCTTTCATCACCCTGTACCTGCTCTGCAGTGACAGGATTCTGACAGCAGACAGCCTTCTCTCTAAATCAACCGTCTGCTTTCTTGCTCCTTATTCTCCTCCCACCTCCTGCTAGTACACAGCAATGCCCAGCACACTGCGTGACAAAAGAGCCCTCTGGATGCTGGATTACTGAAGGTTAGTCAGGTGTGCAGCTCTGTCTGCTTGTTGTGAGCCACTTGAAGGGATGTGATGGGTCACTGCATGGAGCATTAGGAAGGTTGAAAGACAAAGTGGGCAACTGCAAATGCAGGTGATGAAAATGATCGTCCCTTCACTTAAGATGCCTGCAATGAAGGCTGTCACTCAAACACCAGAGAGGCAAGAAGACAAGTCAAAGCTGGAAACATACAGATACAGAATACACACTGTGCAGAACTGAACCCCACTGGGAAATAAGGTATCAAAGCATCTTGTTATCACTGCTACCCCTATTAATAACACCAGTGACTTCAGGTAATACCTCAGCAACTCTGGAATGGTCTAAAAATACTGAGTGATGGATGGCACAGTACCAAGCTCCTGATTTGCATCTGTTAGAAGCAAACATCTGCAACTCACTGAGAGTAAATATGTGGTGCTGTCATCCCAAACGGGTGGGAATAAAAAATATATTACCTTGCTCTTTATCATGTGCCCTGACTCTATTTACACTTTCTATCTCTCATGCATGCTGAAAGAGATATAATGGAAATGGAAAGGGTATGGAAAGGATATCTATCAAAGAAAGGAAAAGTCAGTGACTTGGGTTAATCTTGTATCTTGAAAAAGTCAGTGGTAGGTGTGCTTACTTTGGGCATCTAGACCTCAGCACTTCATGAGGTCACTCCTAGCACCAGTTCCTTACGTTGTATGAGACAGGTTACTACAGAGATACTAGATGAAAAAAAAGATGTTTTCTTTAAGACAGATGTAGGAGACTCCCGAGTCTGCCACTGTAAACTGTACCAGATTTCCAAAGCCCAGATTCATCACATGCAACTTCAGCTCCTTAAATTCAGCATCTGAGATGGAAACCACATCATGCCAAGCTCTCTCTCAATCGGGAGACAGAAACACCTCCATAGCATAAAGGAGGCTTTCAATAGCCTCTTGCTTTCTTCAGACCATATAAAGAACCTAAATTCCCAGTTGAAGCACCTCAGTTAAGTGTCTAAAGTTATGTGGGATTAATCTAGACCAGTACTGCCTGATTTCACCCTTCAGGGTACCTTCTCTGTCACTTCTGACAGGCAGATTCTCCCCTCTGGTTAGCCCACAGTGTCAAAGTCCACTGCTCATTCACTATATTTACAAGTTCCTTGAAAGAATGGGAGCACACAGCTGACAGAGCTGCTTCTGCAGCATGGATAGGTTAGGGTTACAACTGCTGCAGACTGAGGGTTTAGCATTTGTGATGTGGAGCAGGGTGGATTGGCCAACCGCTGCCCAGCCATGGCTCTGGGGCCAGAAAAGCTGTACCAAAAAAGCTCTGCCAAACTACCTTAATGAAAAGACTGAAATTAGTGACGCTCCCAGCTGCTTGTTTAAAATGACAATGTTTTCATTAGTGCTAAAATAGAATGGGAAAGAGAAGGAGTGTTGTGTAAAGTGTGCACTGGCCTTTCTGCCTGCTGCTGGGGGTGTGATCAACAACACCAGCTGGCAGCTCTTTGGTTAAGGAAAGAAAATAATCCAGTCCTGGAGAACGCAATGTGAACAAGAGCAAGCAGAGCACTCAGCACAGGAGAAACAGCTGGCGAGGGACCCAGGCTGACAAGGCACAAATTGCAGTCAAAACCAGTAAGAATTTCCTCCTAACGTACAGGAAGTTCTCTCCATCACTCCAGCTTCCACACACACGCTTTCATGGCCTCCCACCACCCTGCTTTTGGTAGTGCAAACACAGATACCTGTGGATTCAAAGTCTTGGGAGACATGCTGCCCATATACACCTTGGCCTAGAATACAACTATGGGGTGAGGAGAGGAAAGTTGGCTCTGGCACACTCTGCAGGTTCATGCAAAGTCTGGGACTTGAGAACTAGTAACCTGGGAAAACAGGTCATAGAGCAGAAAAACATCCATGGCCCTGTCCTGCAGACCCCACTGCCATGGCAGCCTCAAGCTCCCAGCCATCTCTGTAAAGCTTATTTCCTGCACTCCACGTGCCATTTCTGCCCTGCAATCCAATGCAGTTCAGCTCCTTTCACTCAGTTCTGCCCTGAAGCCTCCCCTGTTTTCCAGTTCTACACCACACAGATGATGTAAATCCACTTCTTCTCTGCACCACCCTCAAGTGTTCTAGAAGTCATTTTATTTTGATCAAAGTCAGTCAGCTATGGCAAAACTATGTGGTGTGCTCTTCGCAGTACACCTGTACTGATGCATTCACAGCATATTTATCACCAGAGAAGATGAGCAATTTTTTTCTCCCTTTGATTGGAGATACTAATTAAACCTATTTTTATAGGGATTGAGGGCATTCAAAGCCTAAAGAGCATCTTTGTTTCCTAAAGCCAACAAGTGAGACTGAAGCAGGCTGCAGAAAGACTTCATTAGCTTGGGACTGAACCCCTTCTCTGCCACTGACCTACTCTATGACTTTGAGCATCTTACTTTCCCATGCGTGACAAATACCAATTAACTTGCTGCATACACCACTAAGAAGCTGTTGGCATATACTGTGATGAGAAACGAAATGCAAGAACTTTGCAAAAATAAGCTGGGAGGTCAGACCTGGGCTAGCGTGCTCCATATATCTTTAACTGAGCAATAACTCAGACTTGGAAAGAAAAAAGGTGAGTTTAAAAAATTAAATCAAGAAATAATTGTGCAGCCTTTAGCTCTAGATAATGGCAGTGTGAGAAGTGGGATAATTAAATGATTGATATGATTTCAGAAAGAAAACACACTTTTTCTGGGCATGCACAAGGTTATCTGTGTCATTTAATTAACCTGCATGCAGGAGAGGAATTCTCGGCTGTTATCTCTTGATCCCAGTCCTGTGACGTCTGCTGGGGGTTATTTTTTGCTTTCAGAGCTAGGTTGTGGTTTGTTGTTTCAGGGTTTGGGGTTTTTTTTTCTTCCCCTAGGGATCAGCAAGAGCTGAGGAGATTGCTACAAAGCAGAAAAGAAGTATCTGTTAAAGATTCCTTAGAATGGTGCTAACTGGGGAATGCTTTCTATCAGTTGTCTTGTGTGGTACACTGATGAGGATGCTGCCTCAGTTCCTTTCCTGTCGTGGCAAAACAATACCATTTTGCTAGTTCAGCATTGCCAGGAAGAGAGAAAAGCAATGAGCGCACTACCCTCTAATCTCTATGGTGTAATCAGGCACAGGCTGCCCTACTGCCTCCTGCCTCTTCACAATGAGAGCTCAATCATCACCACCAAAGTGCCTCAGCCATTGGTATGCTCCTTGGTTTTAGCCCACTCCCACCTAACTCCTCGCCCTACAGCCCTTCCCTTTCCCCAGCACCATCCCTGAGTAGGGATCCATGCTTCTCTCTGGAAACAAGCTCCATTCTTCCCTGCAGGCTGCGCCTCTCTTTTACAAGCTGCCCCTCTGTCAAGCTTGTTTTGTTTGCTTTCTACTCCTAATATGCAGACACAACTGTGCCTACTTACAGAGAGAAATGAGAGTCTTGGGGGAGAAAAGCAGGGAGCTGAGGACTCTAATGTGTAGGACTGGACACCAGCCATGGCATTAGTCTTCCAGTGAAGTACATTAAAATTCAGAATAGACCCAACCCAAACCAGCACAACTTCTTTGCTGACATCCTTAGCAGAGATGCCAACGAACACCTCAGCCATGAAAGCTCAGCTTCCTTCTATCTCCCCCTGAGCAAGATGGAGGCTCAGCCCTAAGGTGGCACAGGGTGACAGAACACTACCCCTATAGTATTTGTTCTGTCCAAAACTCTGATCAGACCAATATTTACATACATGAATGACAAGCCACTCAGGGATTGCTGCAAGAGTGGAAGGCTCTGCGCAAGCTTTGCTTTCAAATTTGGTCTCTCTAAAACACATCCCAAACCATGCATGCTACAAGCCAGCGCTTCTACTGAAGATGCCAAGTAGCAGTGTAAATCATGAGAGTGAGGAGTTTATACATAGTAGACAGGCATGTATAGGGGGAAAGGAAGTATGAGAGAGGGAAAAGATAGACAGATGTGTGCCGTAGAAATGCTTCCTAGAAGCTTTTGACGGTGCTCTTCTACCCTTGTCAGGAAGGACAGAAATATGTCTGAAAGCTCATCTATAAAAGACTCCCTCTCCAGCTTAAAATTCATCTGTGTCTTTCTGTTCAGTGTCCACATACAGACTCAGTAGCATAGTGTATTTTTATACCATTTGACATGAGTGCGTCAGCTCTGTAAGCCAGCCACAGAAGTTAAAGGTCGCTTCTGCAAAGCCTCATTCATCTTAAAGAGAACCAGAGATCTGTTTAACAAGTCATCCCTCCAATCTGGTTTGAATGGGAAGGCAGTTCTGGGCTGAGAAGTGGCAGGGCACAGGGCTGTTCACCTCATGTTTGTGAACTTCTGTTCTTGTTCAGAGATTTTTGGAATATCAAAGTTTGCTGATACTTCTTTTGTGCCAGTGCAGCAACAGTGATGCAATACTACTGGACGTGTCCATCAAGGCTTTGAGGAATAGCAGTATTAGCAGCTGTTTCCAATGTTTAAAAATTAAAATGTATAATGCTGTATAGTACACATTCGTTTTATGAATTCTGCCTTCCTTCACCAAATGATTGCTTTTGGCGGCCAATTAAAATCAGATTACTGAAAGGGTTATCATCCCTACCCAATTGCAGTCTTCTACCTCAACAGGCAAGGCTGAAAACTGCGGTGGTTCAGGAGCTGACGCACAAGCAGATCAGACACCCATAGCCTTGAGGGCACTGGCACCTGTTAGAGGAGAAGAGAAGACAGACAGGGGAGGTAACATTGTCTGATCTTAGCCCAGCACAATTCTGTTGCAGCCTTCAGGAAAACCTGGGCTGATCTTCTTCAAGCCTGAGACAACCCCTAAGGCCAGAAGGAAGCTGTGATATCTGGACAGAACAGGCTTTGTGGTGAGTGGGGTAGTCCCACTGTACTCAATTTTTTATCTATAAGCAGAGGGGACTTATTTCTAGAAAGGCTGCTAAATTCAGTAACTGGGTAATAGAAGGGAAACAGCCAAGCAGGGTTTTTTGCAAGGGCATGTAGCAAACCAGGAGCAGAAACAGTTAACATTCAAGCTTCTGACATCCCAGTCCCATCCATTAGAATACATGGCTTGTAATCTAAGTGTAGTGCAATGGTCCAGTTGATAAGCTTTTTTACAACAGAGATGACAAATTGGAAACTATTGTCTCTTCAATGTGCTGCTTTGTGGCCAGGAGAGGATCCTGTTGTCAATTTTTTTATACATATTTGTTTTAACTACAAAGATTTCGCTGCCTCCCCCCAAATAATAAAATAGAAAAAGAGGACAAATTGGATTTCTCAGCTCACAAACCAGATAGTATTTGACCTCCCTGCTCCTTTCTTGTGGGTCCATGAGAGCCACAAGACTTGTGCGGGAATCACTGCAAGAGGCAGGCACAGAAGTACTGACAGCAGTGAACAGTTTGTGCCATGATGGGGACTCATCACAACAGTCAGCTGTGACTTAGTCCTGTTGGAGAACAGAGTGAGCCTGAGCAGTGGTGACTTTGCTGTAGCAGACCCAATGTAAATATGGCAGAAAGTCCTACATAACTATGCAAAAAAGGTCCTTATGGAGCCATCCCCTATCCTGGCAACCCTGCCTAAGGGCTGGTGGCTACTCTTTTGCATTCCACTCAGAGAAAGGTGCAGAAAGATTGTCCTGAAGCATGAAATGACAAGACCAAGGTCAAGTACTTTGCAAAGCCAAATGAGGCAATGGGATTATTTTGAAAATTCATTCAAGAATGCAACTTGTGGATATCCTAGGTGTGACATCTACAGATAAAATCATTATCTGCCCTGGAGAAGAGCAGCCAGGAAAAGGATTATCAAAGAAGTATATATATGAGCTACACAAGCGCATTTCACTGCCATGAGATCTCGGTTTCCAGTTCACATGTTCCCAAGGGCTATTTATTCTTTTTAAAAGAATTGTTAGGCAAAACTGGGAGCCTGCAGAAAGTAAAAAAAATTGCAGATACAATCAGCTCTCTCTCCTGCAGCTGCCTGTATTTACAGGAATAAACAGTCCTGAGTGTTAAAGGATGGGCGGATCCAGAAAAAACAGAGCTGGGGAAAAGCTTTCACCTGAGTCTCAGGCAAGATGGGGGATTTTCAGCAGAGCTCCTGGAACAGGGGTGCTCCATTAGACTGCACACCCCAAAAGTAACACAACCCCTTGTCCTCTCTTCTGCTCTGAGACCTCACTGAAGTATTCCAATGCTTCTGCAAGACAACAAACCTGCCACAAAGCGGAAGATACACAAGGTGTCATGCTGCAAACACAAGAGATGCAATGACAACAGCACATGAGGAAGCCAAAGGAGTAACACACATGGTGTGTGTCCTGACATCTGTGCAGTGTTCTAGAGAACAAGAGGCAGACATTTTAGCTCACAGAGCCTGAGACAAGGTGTCTTGAGGAACCTGATTCAGGCTGAGGCACACATTACGGAGTGAAGGAGATAAAAGGCCAGAGGCTGTTTCCCAGCATATTTCCAAGTCACTGAAATGCTAAAGAAAGAAACTATTCTGCACAAACTTGGAGACAGGGAGGTAATAAATGTTTTGCAGTCTATCCCTGCTCTGTTTCCTACCCCTGTGACATGTTTCAGTGCCACTGGCAAGCTGAAGGAGCCTGAAAGCACCTCCCTCCAACCACCAGCAATTGCTCTCTCTCAAGCTTGCAGAGTCAGCAGTCTTAAGGCAGCTACAGAAGAGCATGTGACAATAAAGCAAAGTTAATTTGCTGCAGTGTGATATTTAACCAGAAGAAAATAGCAGAGCAAGGCCCTAGTTTTGGGACTGTTACCCACAATCCCTTGCAGATGACAGCAGTGACAGAGTGTCAGCTTCCATATGCTGTATTACAGTGACACTTGCCATGCTAAACGCTGATTAGAATTAAAATGGAAGTGACATCTCTGTGCATTACTCTGCCATTAATCTTGATGCCCTGTGTTTTATGTTGACAGGGTGCTTTTGCGGGGGGAGCCTGAAAAGACACGAGGTTGTAGGGGTTTTTTTGCAGTTGTAATTATAGAAGCAAATGTGGTTCTGAACATTAAGTGTAATAGGGGATTACAGGCCTCTTGGTATCTCAGAAAGAAGACAAGATCTCTAGTGCCACTCATTGGACAGAGAATCCAGTTCCAGAAAATACTTGTATGACTTGTGTGCAGACAATTTTTGCCACTAAAATGGAAATCTGATGTGACATTACCATGAGTTTATTCAAGTGTTTGATGCAGGTGCCTGCAAATCACACTGTTACTGACTGTACCATAATTGTGTACACAAGTGATTCACAACTGGAGCATGGTTGATTAGAAAATGAGACCTAGGAGATGAAATTCTTCCTAATTGCAGCAGAGTGGCTGAATGAAGAAGTTCACCTTCAGAGAAAGGTATGCACTGAACAGAGTACTGTTCCAAGCCTATGGAAGGGTTCAGTCACATCAAACATCCTAGGTCACTGAAGAACGGTACTGCAAAGACACAAGCCTTTTTGACTCATTTTGACAGGTGCCCAACCACTGGATTAAAGCTAAGATTCCAAAGCAGCCCAAGAACATAGAATCAGAGAATGGTTTGGGTTGGAAGGGACCTTAAAGCTTATAGAGCTCCAACCCCCTGACACAGGCAGGGACATCTTCCACTAGACAAGGTTGCTCCAAGCCCTGTCCAACCTGGTTTTGAACACTGCCAGGGATGGGGCAGCCACAATAGATCCTCACTTCTCTGGTCTACTTCCTTACTGAGTTCTGTTGAAGTCCATTTCTTGGGATAACACCAAAACACTCCTTTCTGGGGGGGCAGGTATTTTAAAAGCTCAGTAGTCCTTAACTGAGGAGGTTATCCATCATCCATGACAAAACTGGAGCAGCCAAAACTCATCCTGGCTTAGATTAGGGCCTATGTCTGACCTGGTTTTGCAAGTCAAGGGTCTTAGGTTTACCTGCAGAATCACAGCCCAGAAGGGGAGTGGAAAATGTTTAAGCTGTTTCCGATTTTCTTGAAATCACCACTTCTTCCAACTCATTAGAAAATATTCTCTTTTTTAAAAAAACCCAAACAGGAAAACTGCAAAGCAGCACAGGCTAAAACTAAAATTGAAGCATTTTCCCCCTTTGTACGCTACAAGATCAGCTTACACAGCAAAAGGCAACAACAAATCTTATGAATTACTACTGCATGAAGGAGAAACACAACTGTCAGAGGTAAGTGCCCTGCCCTCCTAGCTGAGATGTCTTGCAGAGCTTCCTGATCCCAAGTGCAGAAGCTTGGTGGGATGCGTCCATCAGGCTCCATCCATTCATAGGGGCTAGCTCACACCCTGATAGCTCTCCATTGCTCCACCAGGAAGTGGTGACATGGTTCCAGTATTGGAGTCATTCTCTAATCCACCTGCTTGTCCTTCCCAGCAGATCAGATTCAAGAAAATCACTAGACCCATGCTTCACTTTGCCTATTCCTGGTACATGCGGCATGATGATTTAGGTGCTCAAGTATAAGCACATACATATGCCACCTGCCAAAACAGGGCTGAATTCCAGAATCAAAACTACAAAAATCACCAGGAAATATTCTATCAAAATTTCTAGCACTGACCTTCACTCTGCCCCAAGCCCCCTGTCTCTCTTCTTTCTACAGAAGCATTCCCACCCAGGATCCAGGCATGATGGATGGCTTCCCTCTCCCTTATCTCATCCCTACAACATTAAGGCATAACAAGGGGTTTGGAAGGGAGGGAAGAAGATGCCTGTAGTGCCTGTAAAGTTGAAGATAACATTTAAGCTTTGTTACACAGAGGAGGCTGCGTTAAGCTCCCACGACCTTGAGCGAGAGCTGCAGCTTGGGTTCCTCTCCTAAAGACTCTAATAAAGTGAAAAATTGTTTCAATACAAAATGTGATATTGGGACATTGTTCGTGCATATATTGAGCTTAAGTCAAATATTCTGTGTCCTCAAATCCGACTGATTAATAATTAGAAGCAGAAATTCAGCCTTTACTCTAATGTGTTTAGGAAAACTGATGGATTTAATTTTTTTTATCAGCCCAAAGTAAGAAAATGTAATCTTTCTTAAAGTATCTAATACAACAATGGAGAATAATTAGTTTCTATGAAAACAGGCATAATGGGACAGAATAATAAATCACTTTGTGTTTTGTATCTGCCTGTCTGATGGAGAAGATTTACTATACAGTGTAGTGCATGATGGTATGGGAAATATCAGGCAATAGAAGAAATCTATAAGGGATAAAGTATTTCCAGCTGTGCATTATAAAGGAGCATTTCATCTCTTGACAAAGCCTCAGGGATAGGTCCAAGTAATTATCAGACTAAAAGCAGCCCCTCTCAGGATTACAACTTGCAAAAATATGTTAGCCCCTAAAGCTCCAGTTCTGCATCCTCCATGGTCATTTACTTCAATAGACCTGTGCACTTATTCTGTCCTTTTCTTCCATCTCTTTTGATGCCTCAGATACACTAATAAACTGAAAGGGGCTGTTCCATGCTCTTCTCACTTGGGCAGCTTGATCTACATTTTGTATCTGAACAAGCAAAGGCACAGCGAGATCTATTGTCATGGCCAAGGCCATGTAACAGGGAGCTGCTTGAGCCAGCATCAGAATAAAGTTCACTGCCAACAGAATTAACCCAAAGCCCTCTTAATTGAATTGCAAGGGGTAACTCACCAATCTCAGGAGAAAGTGGAATTCTACAGCTGCTACATCTCTGTTTCACTTGTTCGAAGTCATAATTTTTCTTACTTTTTTCAGCTTTCTTCTAGGAAAGGAGCCATAATGAAAGCAAGGAGGTTGGTATCTTGACCTTCTGCAGGTACATCCATCCAGGTACATCCAAACAGACTTGTTGCTGGGCATTATCATCCTACTTTTATTGTCTGCTGATAGAATATCACCTCTGTGCTGGCTTTATTTGGACTTGACTCCAAAGGCATGAATGAGTCTGACTCGTTTTACTTCAGGTGAGTTCATTTTTATTCACCTCACCAAAGCAAAACAGAATCTGTTCCTGGGGGGTTAGTCAATACTACATGCACAAAGAGCATTTTTCTTTGATCCTGGCTTCTCCCTTTCTTGGGAGTTCTTTTGAGACCAAAAAGTGGGAAAAGCCAAGAAATTGGACAAGGAAACATGTATTCGATTAGGTCTTGTTCAGAGGCATTCTCACAGAGCCAGGCACCTGAAATACAGTCACATGGAGGAGGGTGTGCTGTTAGACTTTAAAGTGTAACTTTCCTTAGCCTATTTGACTCAATTCATATGTGAAGTCCAATGGTCTATGTAATTCTTGCTGACTTCTCTGGAGCACAAGTCAGGATAGATTTATCTTTTGCTTGGTGGTGGTAAGTGCTTTCCAGTTCTTCCTTCTTATAGCAGGACATCTGAGAGCCCTTCCTTTTCATGAGCTGTCAATGTGCTACACACAGTAGTGATCCTCAGCAATAACAGACCATTGCTTTTAGACCACAATACTTCACAGACAAATGCATGCAAGAGAAACTTCACCAAGAACTGATGGGTAAACTTGCTCTGTAGTGAAATATGATATCTGTTTAGCAGTACATAGCAGCAATATACAGACCTGTGCAATGATCACGCCATCTAGAAACAAATAACCACCTTCAGGTCAGTATACAACATCCCCCGCTACCGGGTAAAATCCAGGCAGAGAAACTGGATGACCCAGGTGCTACGCAGTCTGGGCTCCATGCTGCTGCCACACCAGGCCATGGCTTCACCTTCACTGCCCCTCTGCCACACCTGGTATGGACTATCTTCATAGCTTTGAAGTGTCCAAGCTAGCAGACACTTACTTCTAACCTGGTTTATGATGTTACAGGTGTCCAGTGTCAATATAGTGGTTGGGACAGACTTTTCAGAATGTCTCCTTTAGTTTGAAGGACTCCTCAGTTTTAATTTTTCACTCCTAATGGGGGATACTTCTGGCCAAGACTTGTTTACCTTCTAAACTGTTCCCAACTGTTAGTAGCTCTTCTCAAGCTGTCACAATCAGTGTCACAGGAAAATTACCACATAACATACGTGACAAGTCACACCTACACTGCACAAAAGGCAAAATTATGCAGTGATGTGTCAAATGGATCGTATTTACGTATCACCCAACACGTACAGTTCACAAAAACTGACATCTCCTTCAGCAGCTAAAGGAAATGTTAAATTACAGAGCATGCAGGCTGAAGAACCGACAGGCTGTAACAGTAGCTAGCCCATTCTCAGGGCTCAAACCCAATGCCTTCCTTCCTCTACAAAGTCCATATATTCCCATATACAGATGTGAGTAATATCCATCTTTAGGTTGTGCCAGGTTATAAACAACCCAGAGAACATATCCAAGCATCCATATCTGCAGGTTGTCCCTCCCTCTGCCTCTGGATAACTACCTGCTCTGCTGTGCATAAGCATTTCCCCTAGTGAAGTGAAACTTATAAAAGGCAGGCTGGGGGGGCGAACAGCTGCTGATGCTATGTCTGGAACATCAGAGTGCCAGACCCAAATCCTTCCTCTACCACTGACATTGTGTGTACTTTGGTACAAATCATCTGTCTGGTCTCTTCTTGCCTCAATTCTCCCTCTGCTAAATGAAATAGCAGAACTGCCCTCCCAAGTGAAGTATCATGAGAATAAGTATGTTAAACAATGCACATGATCATATATTCTAACCTACATTGATGCACTCTAATTTAAACAGCTCAGACAGCCAAATAAAGGCTTTACTGAGCATCTGATGAAATCAAGAAATAGATATCCATGGATTTCAGCAGGCAGTGGTTAACCCCCTGCAAGAGAACAGGTGGTGTCTTCATTGCCTTTATGGCCAAAAAATGTTTCTTGTTAGCCTTCTCCCTTGCACATTGCTCTTCCCAAAATACATCTTAAAATGTAGGAAGGATCTCAGTCACTGACAGCTTTGAACCTCGAACTAGGCAGCTATATCTAGAAAGCAAAATAACAAGCTGCAAGCAGCAAATAGCAAAGAGACAATACTAGTTTGGAACAATGGAGGTCTGAGTTTGGTTCTCAGCTCATTCACAGATTTCCTGCATAATCTTAGATGAGGCAGTTTCAGTATGCACCAGCTACTCATCTGCAAATTGAGGATGAATAATCATTCCTTTGCCCTTGCTTTCTATTTAAAGTGTAAGCTCTCAGGGGCTGAGGCTTCCACTTACTGTTGATAACTCTCAAATGTTTCTCTGAATTGGAGAAAAACTGTGTTATAGATGCAGAATGTCTCTATTGTTTGTAAACAGTCTAGCCTGGGTCCACAGTAGCCACACGCACTGAGCACAGCCAATGCACTCTGGTAGACAGTGGCACAGGCACAGCAGTTGAAGCATAGCATTGTATTAAGGAAGCAGGCTCACTTCAGTAGTAGATTGTTCCAGTGTTATTTGCATAGAGCAATGAAAAAGACCCTTTAAAGGACCAAAGACCCTGCTAAATAAGATCCCCTTGACACAAATGTGCTTGAGAGGGCAGTGTGACAATGCTGAAGCCAGCTCTTTGAAAGTCAGCTCAAGTCTGGGAGCAATGATATTATTTAGCAATTTCAAATGTCTGGAGCATTCTAGCCCTCTCTTGCTCCTAATGAGGGAGACATGATTATACATATGTAGAGTATGAGTCCTGAGTCCAACCAGCCAGTGCAGGAAATGTCAACATAAAGCTAACTATGACTATACAGAAGCTCACACACACACAGTCCCAGTCTGATGACAGCATGGAGACAGACACCACCCAAATATTCTAGTCTCACTTCCCTCCTGTCTCCAAGGGACTCTTTTCCAGATCCCTCTACTCTGACAAGAAGAGGTACCAGAGCTCAAGTACAATGTCTTTGTTAAAGACCATTCAGAACCAAAGAGCCACTTCTGCACAGTGGATTCAAGATTAGGCCCATGTATTTCCTAGAGACTGACTGCATGAAGAGAAAGTGAAGCTTAAAACATCCTGTGTGAACACAGGGCTGAGAGTGAGCACTGAGCCATTTCTATTCCTCTACTATAAGAGATTCAAGAACAAAGTGAAATGGCTTCTGTGGGTGGGTTTAATTTTTAACAAGTTACCATGTGGCTCTTGTTCCAAATTTTGGGTGTTTGTCTTTGTAATGTCTATGGCAAACACTGTAATTTTCCAGCAGCCAGGTACATTGAAGGCAAAAGTACTAATAATGTGACATCATTATTTTTGTTCCATAGCAACATCCCCCCACACCCCTTACACAACAGGTTATAAGTCTGTAAAACTCTGCATTTTACAGCACTGTAAAACTCCTCCAGCTGTTATAAATATATCGTTTAAAGCACTTGCATTTAAAAAAAATGAAACAGAAAAATACACTGAAAAGTTCAATGCTTTTTCTTTTCTGCATTCAATTGCATTAACTTTTTCCCTGCTGGTCTCTCAGACTCACTGCTGGGCTGGCAGATTTCCACGGAAACCAGAAGAACACTCAAGATGGATGCAGGCTGTTTGTTGGTACAAAAGCATCTATTTTACCATGTAATGTCCAGTGAAGGTGAACTTCTGCTAAAAGGATTATCTTGCTTATATGCCCACATGGCAGGTATATGTTATCTTGTTGGATCCAGGGCCATTGGCCATGGTTTTGTTAAGATTGAATCCACTGTGGTGCTGTAAGATGGGACAATATAGACATTGGTATAGCTGCTTCCTAATTGCTGACAAACATACTAGTGCTGTGGCTACCAGTTATAACTCCACTTTATGCCCCATTAAGTTCTCAGTAAAGCATTTAATCCTACTAGGAATCTTTTACTTCATCAACCATTAGGTGGGGCAAGTCTTCACCAAAGCACAAGGTAAGGGCAGGGGAAGAGGCTATACAGCAGCACAGGTCCACATCTTCTCTAATGAATGCACAGGCACTGCAGGGGCTGGGGAGAACCTTCCTTAGGATAGCATGATCACTTCGCAATCCCCTTGTTTTCAGTGATGATTGTATTAAAAAAGCTCTTTCATTTCTGTTTTGGGTGTGTTGGTTCAAGCAGTGTTGTCCCGGGTTCAGGAGAACAGTTGTATTTTCTTCCCTTGTTACTTCCCTTATCATTATTGTTATTGGTGGTAGCAGCAGTGGTTTGTGTTATACCTCAGTTGCCAGACTGTTCTTATCTCAACCCGTGGGAGTTACATACTTTCGATTCTCCTCCCCACCCCTCTGGGAGTAGGAGGGAGAGGGGGTGAGGAGTGAGCCAACTGAGCTAACTGGACTTCAACCACGACAAGTGTCTATGAAATAATGACTTAAATATGCAGGCTTTGAAGCTATTTAAAGTTTTGCCATGAAATTTAACAAAATTTTGGGAAAGATACTTCAGGTCCAACAGGCATCCATGGAGTTTTTCCAAGCCCAGACAGAGGAAAATCTTAGCCTGAGCTTGTGCATTCAGTGCAAGCAGAAGTTAACAGTAGTCCTCAGTCACCAGTGCTTCCCACAGTGAAGAAGCCCTTCAAGTCTCTAGAAGAATATTGTCTGTCATTGCTTCTGTTAAGGTCAAACACTCCAGAGCAGGGACTGGCTCTCAATCTGCACAGCATTGAGCGTTCTGAGAGGCCTGATCTCAGCCACAAACCTAAAGGTGTTGCTAGAATGTAAGTAAAACCAGTATTAAATAATTGCAGGTGAGCTCTACCTGCCACCTCAGACATGCTCTAATCTGGAAACCTCATTGTACTGGGCTGTGGATTTTATCACCTCCAGTGAGGCTTCTGATTTTTCCCTTTTTATGCATATTAATTATCTTTTTCATGCCAGTGCTTGAAGCCATCATGACAGTGTATTGGGTACTGACAGAATAATTGTTTCATTGATCATTATAAACCATTCTGCATCTCTGCATGATTTACAGTATTTAAAATACTCTCTCCTTTCCTCTCCACTCCCCTGCCATGGGGGCAGCTGAGTATATCAAAAGGCCACTGGCTATGAGCAATTCAATTAACAATGACAGAAAAGGAAAAAAAACTTTGGAAAAGATTGGTGAGGCACTGGAATGGGTTGCCCAAGGAAGTTGTGAATGCTCCATCCCCAGCAGTGCTCAAGGCCAGGTTGGACAGAGCCTTGGGTGGCATGGTTTAGTGTGAGGTGTCCCTGCCAACGGCAGCAGGGTTGGAACTAAATGATCTTGAGGTCCTCTCCAGCCCTAAATATTCTATGACTCTATGAGTCCTTACACCATTTCTTTGATGGTTCCCTATTGATCTTTTCAAGCCACAAAGAATATAGATATGAAACAAAATTTTGAAGAAATGAAAGTGCAGGAATAACAAGGAAGAGGAAGGAAGGATTGCTGGAATGCAAGGAATGGGCTTTTTCATGCAAGTTCAGACTTTGCCATCAAGATGTTGTGCTAGCATACCGGGATGCCAATGTTATATTGCTGTATCAGGACCACAGGCAACTGCAGCGTTCTGGTGCTTAGTCTGCAGTCTAATAGCACACTGATGCCCTACCATAGGCAACATCCTCCTGCAGATTCATCAGAGCAGCTGACGGAGGCATAGCTCACTGTTACAGCAGCCTACTGTGACGCTGGCCCCATGTCCCATGACAGAAAAAGCTGAAGCTATCCATTACAACTGCAGACTTCTCCAGCCATTCACTTCCTGCCAGCTGGACTGATATTCTTTTATATGTGCATTCCACTAATGTTCTAGATGCTTTTTCTACAGTTTACCCAATGGGCACATACCCAACCACTACATAAGCCATCCAACATCCTACTTCCACAGTTTTGCCCCAGTCCTCCAGAAAAAACACCAGGCGTCATCATAAAGACAGTACATTATTGACACCAAGAATTTTCATGCATTTATATCTGAAATTACAGCAATTTTCTCTGTAGAATCAGGGTTTTCAGCAGCAAGATGTAAGTAGATGTCAGCATGTCATAAGCACCCTGCTATTCACACACAGCTAAACAGTATGAGGTGCCCCAGCAGAATGAGAAGGGGATCACAGTACAGAATAGGCGTATAATCATTGGAATAGGTGGTGCTTGCCTGACTGCTACCTGGTAATACCTGAAGAGACAGGAACTGGCTCGTTTACATACCTGAAAACTCACAAGAGTTCTCTGGGGCTGTCAAGGAAACAACTAAGACATTAACAGGGAGCTGGAAGAGGTCCCTTATAAACTCATAGATAAATATTGAAGTGGATAAGGAGATGCTGGAATTTTTCCTGCCCTTTCAGCAAATTGGTTCGGAGAGGAGAAGTGAGGGAAGTTTCCCCTCAGCTATTTTTTTGCAGGTTACTGAACCACTAGATAGAAATCTAGTAATGCTGCAGAGGAGTAAGGCAGGAAGAACTCCTTGGAAGCCCTTTTTCCACCTGATATTGTCATGCAAATCATAGAATGGGGCACTCCTGAGTTGGTTCCTCTCTGCAAGTATATCTACAGTGAAGTGAGGAATGTGACTGCAGCACATGTTGGCATTCTTCAGTTAGTTCAAATTTAGACAGCATATAGAGCAAAAGCAATGCAGACACAAGAACAGTGCGGCTTTACCCTATGTAGCATCTCTATTAAAGACCGCAGCTCCTCTCAAACGCCTGCATTATGACCCCATTTTGACTGCTACCTGGTTAAAGATGGGCTGGTTACACCTATACACCACTGTCAGAAGGCAGGGAAAAATTCCAGATGGAACTTAAATATTCACAACATACATTGAAAACATGAAAATAAAAGCTTGTCATCATGCTCCTCTGGCCTTCCAGGATTTGCCATTATGGCACATTTGGATATTGGCTCATTTTGAACATTGCTCCTAGTTCCCAATCACCCTTACATTCAGAATGAACATCTCACATGGGTTTACTTGATCAAATCCTGATTTTTCACATTCCTTTACATCCAAAAATCAACTTTTTCCCCAAGGTTTACTTTTCCTGCCACATGACAGAAGATATTCTCTGAAATACAGAACTACTTTATAGCAATCAACAAAGCACTAGAGTAAACCCAAGCCTGCAGTGGAAATTCTCCCACCTAAAACTGAGCTTACCATCAGCTAAGATGCCATCACTGGAGGACTTAAAAGCATACATCAGAGAAGAAAGTATCCAGTTATTGCACCAGTTACATCAGTTTCTGGTTGCCTTTGAAAACTCCAATCTGTTAAATATTCCCTGTCCATTGTCTGTTTCCCTCTCCTTGCTCAGGAAGAGAAAGGACAACAAAGGCTTGTGAAATTCTACAGAACAGACATGTCTGCAAAATCTCCCTGTTGAGTACATGTAACACTTCTCAGCAAAGTGAGCTGGTGCCATCAAATAGGAAGAAGCTTTGGAGGGAAGGGTCCCAAGCATAGAAGACTCCCATTTATTCCATTGGGCTACTTAAAACAATACCAGAGTCATAAAGAAGTCTCGGGAAACAGCACGAATCAAACCCTGTTGGTTTGAATTCAGTGGAAGGGAAATTTCAGTCCCTTGAATGGTTTCATAATGCATCAGGGCACATCAGAAGCGAAGGAAACAGTCTGGCAGAATTGCATTAATTTTCATGAACCCAGCAGCCCTGGAAAATCATGAAAACTGCAACATAATGAAAGCCTGCAAGGGAAAAACCTGCCCTCTTCTTCACTGCTGGAGAATCTGAATGCGGATTCCATCAAAGGAGTGAATCTGAGAAACCACAGCAGGAATAAAAATTAACCCTTTGGCTCATGGGACTGCAGGGTAAAGGAGTCACCATTCTTTCAGTCACTAGTCTGCCAAAAGAGATAAACTCCTGTGTGAGAGCTGGCCATCTCTATGCAATTAGACCTTAGCACTCTGCATGATACAATGAACTGCTGCCAGCAGGAATTAAGGAAGACATTTTCTTCTGTCTCCACAGTATTCATCTTCTGCCCTCATTTCTCAGTCTGTCTCAGTGATTTTAGTAGAAACAGGATGCATATGTTAGATTGATAATATCTTAGCTGGATGAACGATGCTCCCAACAAAACAAAAATAAAGTTCCTTGCTCTTATGTGTGGTGACAAAAAACATACAAACCTGTGTGCAAACTCCTTCCAGACTGTGTAAATGGGCCTATCCTTTCACATATTTCAGTCTCCTGTATTTTATTCAGTAGTTGCACCCCTAAGCACAAAAAAGCAGAAATTGTTTACATGTTACTTCTATTGATACTGAACAGAAGATTGACTTAAATTCTGAAAACTATCCTGACACACTGGAGTTACATATTAACTATTTCATGCCTACTTCATACTACTATATTGTGATGAAGGAAGTCACACCACTGACTGTAAGCACAGATTGCATTCTGTAGGGCCTACAAATGTACCTTGGTTTCATTCCTGCTTTTGCTGGTTGTGAAGCAGCCAGCAATTAGCTAACAGCAGTTGCTCTTCCGGGAGCTTTGCTGACATCATCTCCAATGCCAGGGAACAAACAAAGCTCTTTTTGCAGGATAAAAAGCACAACATGCATTGAGGTTGTTGTTGTTAAACAAAAATAACCAAGCTAATTTCAGCTTCATTTAAAAGCATGGGAAATAATCATTGCTCAGTGAATGGGAAAAGGACAAAAATCAGTATAGAGAAAAATCATTTGCAGGGTTGTGAGAGACTTCTACAAGCAACAAGCACTGAAACTATTTTTAATATTACTCAACATTGCCCTTTAAATATCTACTGCTCCCTAGTACAAGGGTTTGGGAATCTTTCAACTTCATGAATTTCATTCATTTTCTTCCCTTCATCACTTATAATAAAGATTTGCAGTTAAATGACATCATTTATAAAGCACTGATTGATCAAGTGACCTATTCTCCTCAAAAGAATTTGCCCCCCCTTGGAAACCCACTCAGATCACCACATTCAATGAAGTACATTTACATGGAAGAGACATCACTGATTTAGCTGGCAGATGTGCAAGTGAGACACGGAGAAATTGCCAGCCTTGCTCCAGTTTAGCTAGAGCGCTAATCAGGGAGAAGGGATTGCAGCCACAGCCACTGTCCTATGCCTTAACCACAAAACCAGTGTTTTCACAAGACTTTGACCTTAATCACACTGGAGCAAACCCGGAACTGTTTCGCTGTCTCAGTACAGCATCCCTAGAAATACCACTGTAACCCTAAAGATGATTTTACTGAGAATGATCAGCTTTCTGCTGACCACAGCCTACCTCATTTGCTTTCCTCCTGGTCATAGCATTTCTCATCTGCTGACCTCCAGAACAGCCTTCTCAGGAGCAGAGCACTGGGATTTCTCACTGCCCTGCACTTCAAACAGAAACACTGCTCACAAACAGGCATTCACCAGAACCCCAAGGTGCATGAGGCCTCTCTTGACCTCCCACCTGCACCACAAAACAGGAGTTAGACTCAACTCCTTCAGCAATTCAAAACAGAGCATGGGCTTGGCATTTGAGCTACAGGAACACCCCCAGACAAGGCAGGGCTCACAGAACAGTTGCCTTGTTTACAACCTCACCTACCAGGTAACCTACTATGGTTATTCTTCTGTTTCTAAGGGAAACACAGCTAACCCTAATAAGGGCAGACTGGTTTCATTCCTTCCCTTAGAAAGACTACTGCTCCTCATGCCTTCTCCTTCCAAAGGCCCTGAAAGAGCCTGCTCAGTCAGAGACCCCATCTTCTCTCTACTCACCAGGCCCAAACAGCAGCACAGCTCTGCCCCTCCAAAGCTCAGTTCTGGTTCTGCTGTCTGCCCTTCTCCCTTCCATTGCTACTGTAAACTCCAGACAAACCTGCCCAGCTCTCCTCAGTGCCGCCATACCTTCGACCCTTCAGGCAATCCCTGGAGAACTGTTCTTCCCCGAAGCCCCAGCTACCTCCTTGACATGCCCCTGCCTTATGGCTTTCCCGCTTTTAAAGCATTGTTCCCACAAGGCCCTGGGGTGATCCCTTAAAGGGGCTGTGCCCTTCAGACCTTATTCTTCAGGCAGCTGCTTGCCCTATCGTTTGGGAATCTTTTTCCTCTCTCTGAGCAGCTGCCCTATTGCTGTGCTGGAGCCTTCTCTCTCTTTCTGAGGGGCTGTTCCCCTCACTGCTGTAGAGCTTGTTCTCTGTTTCTGAGGCATCGTTCTCCTCATGGTGCACAAGGCTCTTTGCCTATCCCTGAGGGGTTGTTCCCCTCACAGTGCTGGGGCTCTCTCCAGATCTCTGAGGCACCATTTCTCTCATGGTGCCGGGGCTCCGTGGTGAGCTGCCCCTACAAAGACAGGAGAAGAAATCCACCCAACTTCTGGACCCTGGCATGGAGAAGGGTCAGGCGCTGCCCCTCAGCTTGGGAATGGGGTGTGCTTGCTGTGAGATGTCCTGTTCCAGGTGAGGCGGGAGGGCGCTGGGAGTCAGGGGTAGGCAGGAAGCTGAGGGGTGCAGGGCAGTCCCTCAGGCAGGAAGGGATGCGCAGCATAAGGGCTGGGTAAGTGTAAGTGGGTGTCCGGGGGAGGGGAATGACCGCGTGTTCATTTAATTTTACGTAAATTTATGTATATTTATGTAAATTGATGTTAAGTAGATTCTACTGATGCTGTGGTTTCAAATATTGGTAGGTATGTGCTAATTCATATAATGTGCACTTAAAGCTCTCCCGCGAGCCACTCTAACCCTGTCAGTATGTTACTGCGCGCACAATGTGCTCTCTTTTAGGTGAGACAGAAATCTGAGGTATCCTCAACTGTTTAAGGCTTTAACATGGCTGTTAGCTGTATTTCATCCAGTGTTCTGGCCAAATTCCACTGAATATACCTCAGTCTACCTACTCAGCTCTCCCACTGACTTTACCTAGTGAAATGTATTCCTGTTTTCTCCTGGTATGCAGTGTTAAATTATCTGTTACTATCCCAGAGAATAATACATGGATTGGCTGTTCCCCATGTCCGGAATGTGTCAGTCCTTTAGCTGGGAAAGTTTAAGGGAGTGTGTGTGTCCCATCTCTGCTTCGAAGGAACACGGAAGGGTCAATTAGATGGTAGCAATTTTAGTTTGCATGATGAGATTTCTCCTGCTTCACTGTTGTCTTGTCAAGGTGTCCAAAGTTGCTTCAATTTCTGGAGGAGTTTATTCTAAGCCTGGAAATGTTTGTGAACTTTATTTGTAGCTCTCTCTATATAGTAATGCCTGGCTATATGGATGTATGGAAAGTGACCCTTTAACCAAATAATCAATGGATGTTGTTAGGTTACTGAATTAAGGCTGTGGCAGAATTAAGGTGGTAAGGAAAAGCTCTGTAATGATTGTTGTGCTAAATATGACTTCAAACATGCAGCAGAACCCATTTAAGCTTGGCTTCAGAGCTGGGACCAATGAGTAGCAATATTCAGAAAGTATCAAGAGCTGAGTGTGGCAGAGGGCTACAAAAGACCCCATCAAGTGCTGTTGAAGGTGACATGGGCAGAGCATAGCCTCTTGTAAACTGAAGAGAGCCTCTCTGTTGTCTCATCAATTGAAGTTGAAATAAATTACAAACAATACAGAGTTGAAGGATTTGATTTGATTCAGAGTTTCAGAGCAAATATTAAATAGCCTAGAAAGTGGAGTGTATGCCATGTTTTATATTCATAAGAGTGTTTTTTCTATGTGCATTAATTTAGTCACATAATGAGTGACTAAAATCTTCCTTTTTCCCCAAAGCACTTTTAAAAATTACTACTAAATTTCCAGATATTCCTATGTGCTTTCTAAAAGGAAATAAAAATGCAATTAAAGGAAATGCTAATTTCCTCAGGACTAGAACACACAAGAGGATGGATCACAGCTCTGTGTTTGCTCCCATTCTGCTTGGTAGGTCTGGGCAAATTGACTGTCCATGCTTGTTTCCCTTCTTGTAAAATTGAGATAATGTCTCTAACCTTTAGAAGGCGTTTTAAGACTTAAATGGTGAAATATGTTGAAGCGTTAGACACTATTAATGGTGGTCAGGATTTTAATTTAAAATTTTAAAAGATAAGGGTTTAGACATCAGAAATTAAGGCTGTACCAATAACTTCAGATCCTGTGTCAAGCACTTCTTTCTTCTATGCAATGGCTTACAAAGTAAATTGTTCTGATGGTATGTCTGCAGTGTGTGAACCAGGGTGATGCTTTCCAATGAAAAAAAAGGAAATTAGTCTTTGTTTCTGTCAGTGTCTTTGCAGCTTTAAGGAGATACACTTTGGGTTATTTTCCTTAGGGAGCA
Organism: Psittacus erithacus; assembly: GCA_009867235.2. Classification (NCBI taxonomy): domain Eukaryota; kingdom Metazoa; phylum Chordata; class Aves; order Psittaciformes; family Psittacidae; genus Psittacus; species Psittacus erithacus. Next base: position 36,476 of record WYDI02181302.1, on the reverse strand, counting down.
ATCTTAAATTACTGATTTGTTCATTATAGACTACTTCTGCATGTTTTCATTGTAGAAAACATTCCCCTAATTCAGAGATTTCCGTAATCAGCATCTTTAGTATTTCTAAAAATCACTTTTTCCAGCTTTTGAATATTTTTTATATTCTGAAAACATGTTTAAAGAAGCCAGAATTCACTTATTAAACTGAACAGCTCTCTCATGTGTAATGGCAATAGAGAAACCCTGAGAATTGTATGGACTGCCACAGGTGAGAGGGCTGATCTTCCTGCCTTCACTAGATAAGTGGAAATTTCTGATTAAAGAGATAGTACTTTTCTGGCAACTGATGCATGATTTGGTTTAATTTATTTAATAATAGTCATTGGTATTGACACTTCTTATAATTTTAGTATGTCTGGAAATATTTAGTGTTTTTATTAAATTGATATAATCTGGAGTCATTTGAACCTCAGCTTTTATCTTTCAAGAGGGTGTATTTCCAAACTTGATGATAGCAAAATAAGAAGCTTGCAAATGTGTTCAGTATGTGCTATTAAATGTTGAAAGTCATAAAGGGCTATAAAGAAGCTTTGGTATGTGTACACATTTGTGTGTAACAATTTTATGACAAATGGAGTTGGTCCCCTGGAATAGAAAAGTAAGCTCTGTCGTGATGCTGTGTTGTGTATTTGTGTTTTCTGCCTTGATCAGTACAACCATATTTGCCTTTGTGAAGAGGAGTCGGCAGGAACTACAGCTTTCCCGGGCATCCTCTTGGATGCTGTAGCCTCCTCAGACTCTTCCCCAGGGGTTCTCATTCAAAGGTTGATGGAAAACTTGAATGCTGCTAAGATAATTTTTCCATTTCTTCACTGGAATAATTTTCACAGTGACTAAAATACTCTTGCACAAGTCATAATCTTTTATGAGATGTGTCTTGGATTATTGCAATGATCTGCAATATATTAAAAGGATTTGCCTCTGATTGTGATTGGCCTCCATCCTGGCCAACACAGGAGGGTTAGAGCTTGATTCTCTAGAGTTAACAGTTGTGAGCTGCTATTGTGTGAGCTTCAGGCTCCAGCAAGCCCATATTCTCTGGCTGGACACAGAGGGGTCTTGTAACAAATGCTCTCCCCTAGGTTACACCATGACATTTTTTTCACCCGTAGAATCATAGAATTATTCAGGTTGGAAAAGACCTTTAGGATCATTGAGCCCTTCCCCTGTTGATTTGTTCCTTAGACATTCCCATGTATTCACTCATGGAATGGTGTTGCCCTGGAGTGTCATCTCTGACATTTTGTGGGCATAGAGAAATGGTTTATTTCACAGGTTTGTCCTTTCAAGGGTTTAAGGTTGCATGTGTATCAAATGTGAATCTGTCCATCGGTGCAGAAGAGAATATCACTGCAATGGTAATGCTGCGCTAAATTGCCCCTGGAGCTGAGAGCCAGAACCTCTCTGATTCCAGTCCTTTGGCTCATTCTTTGGCATTTCCTTGAGCAAATCTGTAGCCTAACACACCAGATCATTCAGCATAAGCCCCAAAGAAAAGCAATCATCTCCATAGGTCTTTGGAGCTATTTGCTTTCTGTAGGGATATCCTTATCCTCAGATTTAGGAAGTGATCATCATGTCTGCATAAATCCAATGGCCTTAGCTTAGCATCTAACTTGCATCCAGACTGTATTGTTGAGAGCATAGCTTCGTGGTACATGGGCACAGGTTCTCTGCACATTTCAGCTGATTTCTCTGGGTCATAGTCTTCTTGTCCTAGTACAGTGCACTCCATCTCCCAGCCTCGTTTTGTCTATTTGTAAAATCTGGTGTGTCCCTGCTCTACCAAAGAATGCACTGGAAAGACCTAGATAGAGAGGCTAATAATGCTCTCTACTCACCTCCCAGAGGTCTAGGAGAGTTAATATCTGCACAGTGGTTTGGCAAGTATAAAAGTGCTTAGCTTCGTTATATATTTATGTACAAGAAAATTACACAAAATAGTAAAACATGCAGTGTACTTAAAATGCATTGTAGGCAGAGGAGAGAAACATCTTAAATCTAACCTTAAAATGTGGTGCAAGTCATGTGAATGAAGTACAGTTAGGTGGGCTTCCCATCAAATTCAGCACAAATGGGAAAAGGTCCTATATTTGGAAATAGCACAGGGCCCAAAGGGGGCTATGTCTAGGTGAAAATTCCCATGTGGAGACGGAGACACAAATTAAATTAGAACAGATATTAGAGCTCTGGGCCAGATTCAGATCCTCACTGCAGCAAAGTAAACCTGAGAAACACCAGCAAGCCACTGATGTAACACCAGCATAAGTGAAAGGAGAATCAATCCACAGGTAATAAGGGCAGCATCCGTGCCTGCCTGGGGTTTCATCCTGTGCTTTGTCCTAATTATGAGTAGTTTAATGGCATGCTAAAATACAAAACAGATTTATGAGCCATTGCCATCTCCCTCTGCACTGTTACAGCTGACTCAACAGTACTCTTACTTCTTGGCTAGAAGGTCAACTTAGGTTTTATTAAGCTAGGGCTGGGGCTCAGACTCAAAGACATGCTGTCTTACTGAATGCTTCTGCTAGGATAAATGCTAAACTGAAAGTCCCATCTGGTCTCTCCATGTCCTGTCCAGATGGATATTTAAGATCTCACAGGACATCTTGAATAGAGGATAATCCTGCACATATATACATATAGGCAGTGTTTTTCCTTCATTATCAAAGACTTGGGCCAGCTTGTATTTGAAGTCAGTGGAATTAAGTCTGTATTTTCCTGCAAAACCAGTATCTTTCTGAAGTGGAAATACTGAACCTGGAAAATGAAAGAGGCAATATTATGTGTTGATCATTGGAGAAAATAAGGAAAAACACTGGTGAGATTACTGTGTGCTATTGCTTGAAGACTATTTACTGAATATAGTATACCTGTAGCAGTGCATTGCCTTTTGGGGAAAGAAAATGGGATGATGCACAAAGCAGATGATCGGCCACAAGATTTCCTGGATTCTTTTCTCAGTGTTGCCACTAATGGACTGTAGGCAAGTTTTTTCATCTCTATGTCTCCATTCCATGACCTGTAAATAGCAATAGTAATAATTTGCTGTTTCTCAGCCTGGCTGTGAAACTTGACCCTCCACTGTTAACAAAACGTTTTGACATTCTGAAGTGGTAAGAGGGATGTGTTCAGTTGCATCTTCACTCTGAGCTGCAGATTACCAGAAAGTAGAAAGTTGTCTCAAAAGAAAATACATGATAGTTCTCTAGTTTCTTATACATTCCCTCACTGCCACCTCAAGGAAGCAGTTCTGTTCCAGATCTTTCATTCTATGCTTGGCAAAAATCACAGTCACTTTCTAGTGAAACCTTATAGTCCAACCTTGCAATGTGTGCAGCTTTTTCCTCAGCAGACATTTGTCTTTTAGAGGAATGCTGCAAATTGAGTTGCTCTCTGCCTTCACTGCAGCAGCCTTTCTTGGGGCAAAATTTTCACTTGCTTTAAGCAGGAATTTGCTTGAAGAGTTAAGTCAAGACTTTTGCACTTGTGCGTCTGAGAGGACTTTACACACACTCTGAGAAGAGCCACTGGTAACTGCATTAGGACTTAATACCTTGGGGCTTGGATCCAATAGTTTTTTAGTGAATTTCTCAGCTTCCACTAGAGAAGATGCTGGTTGGATAGGAGGGTGGATAGGATTGACAGAAGAACTTCTGTCACATCATATTATGTCCATATATTGTGACAGGGAAACTTCAGGGTGATGACAGTGAAGCAACTTTGTGGTAAGATTTATTCAGTTCTTCTGCACTGCTGGGATGCAGGCATAAAATCAGTGGACAGACAGAAGGGTTGAAGAGTCTCTTTTACCCTTAACTCTTACTTTTCATGGGACATCAGATGTGCACCATAGTGTTTAATACCCCTGATAGAGTTATATTCCTGTCTATCCCAGTATTTTTTATTTTTTTTTTGTCTGGGTCAAGGTTAACTTAAAATAAATTATTTTAGGGATAATGTGGGAAAGTGAGAAGTGGGCACGGCATCCACAGCCCTCTGGATCTGACACCTGAAATGTCACATGTCTGCTGGACCCTGATCTGGCAATAGACTGCAGCAATACTGCTACTCCTGGCATCAGCATCTCCCTGCTCATTGCCAAAGCTGGAGTTCTGTAAACAGATCTCATCCTGGCATATGTTATATTGCCATACAGGCAACACTGCTCTAACTGATTAATAACAAGCAGCTTGATAGGATTTGGGGAGACGCTGGAGTAATTAGTCAGATAAGGCCAGGTTTCTTTGTACTGTACTTTCACGGATGACAAAAGCTTTCCCCCTGAAGAGTTTCACTGATAAATCTGTATATAATAATAATAGTAAAAGCGTTTTGCTAAAATGCAAGTTAAATATTCCTTTAGGGATTAAGAGGAAAGGAAGTGTTCAAGCCATGGTACCAATGGGAGGCCAAGAGAATGGAAGAGGAGATGAAGATATGTCAAAGCTGTGCTGCTTGGAAAGGACTTGCTTTTCTGCCTGTGCTGATAGCAAGGTTTGGGATTTAATATCTTAACAGCCAGCATGTTCATCTTGGTAGGCACGTTGGCAGGGCTGGCTGTTCAGTGTTTACAGCCTGGGCTGCCCATGCATCACCAGAGCAAAATGTGCTGATTTCCTTTGGCAAGACAATGAGGCTGATGGCTGTTCTAAACTGGGCTCTTCTCTGCCCTTGCATGGAGTTACTCCCACTTAACACTGATCCAGAGATCAACAACATACAGACTGTATGGGGCAAGTTTCAGATTCCACATAGCTGGCTGTTTAGCTGCTGGTGGCAGTGGGATCATAAATACTGAATATTCCTTATTCATCTTCTCAGCAGGCATAGCTTCTGTTAGCTGTAGTGAGAAACTGAGTGTGGGGTTGACTCTTACAGAATAAGTGACCAGGTATAAAACAAAAAGGAGAGGTCTACAAATGTTGCCAAAGTGACAGCTGCTCATTTACTAAAAATATCTTTTAATATTGCAGGAACTTTTAAAATAATCTAATTTATATGGAATATTCCTCACTAATTGAAGCTGTCTTTTTTTTTTTTTATTAACTAGAAAGGGTACAGAAAAGTATATTGAGGCTTTGAGAGCGATTCCTCTCAGGAGCACACTGACTATTATGAATAGGATTTTAGATGATGCAAGCCCCTAAATGCCAACAGTGATATGAGGAAACCTGCAGATTCTTGTAATTGTAAATGCAATAGACAAGGTTTTGGGCTATTGCATCCCCTTTCTAGAGATAGCTGTTGTAAAGCTCGAAGTGTTGTTTAGCCCTTGGTGTTCTCGTTTATTTCCACAGCTTTTTCTGAAAGCAGAAGTTTGAAAAATGAAAGTCTTTCAAGAATAATCACTCTCTAAACGCTTAATGCTGCTGTGACAGCACTGTCTATCAACCTTTTCCAATTAGCCGAGACTGGAGGTAGATTAGTTCTCAAATGCAGCACTGAGAGGTGCCAGGGTGTATATTAATGGACCACAGGAGCTGACTTCTGACCATAATTCTGACTGCATTGGATGGCACATAAAATGGAAACAGCAGCTCTCCTGCCTAGGGATGCAGGACTAGGTAGTTACTGTGAGTTACCCTTGGGTATATCTCATAGGTCTGAGTGATCTACAAACCTGTCAAGTGTAAAATATGTCATCCTCATTCTTTTATATGGATGGGGAAGTTGAGGTGTGGAGAGGTTAATAGATTGCCCAAGGTCATGTTGTTCTTTGGCAGACCTCAGAACAGCACCCATGCCTTCTGTGTCTTGTTTATGGACACATGCATACATTCAAGTCCTAGCCACAAAGTCTGTTGAACAAACTTTTTCTCTTTTGTGATCTTTGAGGCCTGATTGGCACATGCCTTCATGATCACTGGTGTTGTAAAATTAACAGGCTTTAAAATCTTTTATGGAGTAATTGCTTTCATTAGAGCAGAGAGTTGGTTTCCCCCAGTCAGCAAGATGTTGATGTTCAGATCCACGGTGGAGCAAAGCTTGTAGCAATCCTTGCATCAAGTTCGTTTTTCAGCTCTGTAGTGCAGGCTTCTGTCACTTGAGCTAACAGAGTAACACTGCTTTGTCATGTGATCCTGGCATTAAAGGATGCAGAATAAATAATCAGATGCATGCTGTCAGGAAGTTTCACAATCATAACTGATGATAGGTGACACAGGAGGGGACGGCTGCAGTTTCAGGTCTGTGCTCTAGTTCCCTTGTTCTTTGTCAGTTCTCCCTCCTCTCAAGCTCTCTGCTCTCACACAGCTTTTCTCATCTCTGTTTTCATTCATTCCATCAACAACCAAAATTCCATCAGTTTCCAAATTTCCTTTTTTTTTTTTTTTTTTTTTTTCAGTCTGTAGTCACCCTGTGCTTTCTTTCCCTCAGAGCCTTCTTTTGATCCCACATCTTTGCCCACACATCTTGGCCTATAACCTGACTTCTTCCTTCTGCACTCTCAGCCAGTCCTGGGGCTCGTTCTCCCACTTTTAGTGTTTTAGTTCCCCATCCTAACTCTGGTCCCTCCTGTTAACCTTACTACACTTTTCCTGGAGATGGCAAAAGGCATATTCTCATTCATATGTGAGAAAGAGCTGAGCAGCCTTAACTGTAGGCATTGCTAACAGTAATACATATTTATATTTTTAGGCATACAATATTCCTTCAGAAGAATTAGATCTAAAGATTACAGGACATTAAATGACCAAAATAATTTAATCTGATGGTAAGAAAATAGAAGATGGATTGCATAAGAGGTAAATGCTGTAGGGAGAAAACCAAACAACAAAGGCAATAAACAAACCACAGCATGACAAAGGCAAATTGAATGCCATCCTTGGGGAGTCTTATACAAACCACTCAAAAAAACCATATTCTGGGCCCCTTCTTATTGAACAGACAGATATTACTTGGTTTCTTTCAGATAATGCTTCTAATTGCTCTGTGACTGTTGTTCTGGGATTTTGGAAGCTTATTTTCTGCTTCAATATTTTGTATTGGAAGGACAAGAAGAATGAGATGTGGTCTGAGGACCAGGACCCAGCCCTGAAACGGACTCTCACTGCATTCTGGACTAATGAACTAGTGTCAATGTCTTCAGTTTTAGTTTTCTGAGGCAGAGATAGCAGTACTGGGCAAACTGCTGCAGAAGGATGTTGAACCAGGACTCATTTGTGTTAAGTAGGATGATAGTGTAGTGTCATCCTGCCCTGCAGCAGGCTTCTTCTGCTGGCTTTGATAGGAAAGGTAGTCATAATCTGTACCACTGCTTGCTTCCAAGAAACTATTGCACTGCTGAGCAAAGATGAGCCTGCAGTCCCTGTACCTACTGTGTTGCTTTTATTAGGACTACTACATCAAAGCCTTGGTGACCAGACAAAAAATAGGGCATAGCTGAAATGGTTCCAGGGAAAGGAAGCATCACAGAGAATATAATAGCAAAGCAAAGTGTAGATTCCAGCTTTCAAATGTCTCAAGCTACTGCTGTAACTACTAGGCCAGATTCGTGAGCGCTCTGAAGGTTCTTTTTCTTAGGAATGCAGGGACAAGGATGGAATTAAAAGCTGGCTGTCCATGGGAGAATATAAGCCACCAGGCCAGTGGTAACTTTGTAGTTGGGTTGTTGTTTTTTGGACTGGAGCCATAGTCAGTTTTACACTGATGAAAGATGTGGGGTTTACACTTTGGGTAGACCACTACTGAATGGGCATAAATAACATAAACTGTGCAAGTGCTGCTTGTATAAAATTGGAGAGACCAAATCTAATTGCACAGGACCAGTTCGGTCTGTGTGTTCTCCTTAAGCTCCTGTAGAAAATGCCAATAAGGATACCAAACCAAAGGAAATTTTTGGATGTGAATTCTGATTACTGCAGACCAAGCTACAATGTATGTGGCACTGAAAACTGTCATCAAACCCATCTGAACAGTACTTTTTCATTACATGATTTGCAGGTGGATCTGGTGAGAGTGGACAGAAGCATCCAGGGGTTTCTGCTCACTTCTGAGATGGGACAGCCCACCTTTGAATAATTTCTTTTACATATTCAGCAGTACTTATACTGCCTGTTAGTACTGTAGTTTGTCACACCATCAATTTCTTTTTGCTTCAAGCGACTACTTGGGATTTAATTGCAGCAGTCAGTCTGTGGACAGAGTACAGGGCAGATGCTGAGCTGTACGTATTCAGAGGTTGAGTCTCACTAGATAAAGGAAGAGTCTCCTCCCCAGTGCCAGGAATGCACATAAAAGTAACCAACTAATGCTTCTATGTTGCCAAGAAGAATAAAAGAGTGCATTTGCTAAGAAGAGAAACTTAAAAATACTAAAGGGATAAAAGTATAGTATAAGGTTAGGTCAAAACAGTAGTAGTTGAGCAGTGCGAATCCTAGTAATAACTGAACATTTTATAGCAGATATTATGCATGTCAAAATTGTCAGCTAATTATAAATATTATCTTCTTTTACATAAAGAAGCTGCTGTCCAAAGCTAGTATGTTCAAGTTGCCGCTAAATAAGTCCCAGTTAGAGCTAGTGACCATGCAGGATTAGGCTTAGACACAATTTTTCCTGCTTTGGACCAAGGAGTGTGCTAGATGCTCTTTCAAGGTCTCTTCCTGTCTTAATTTCCAAGACTTGGTAATGTCAATGCTTTCACATCGGAACTTTCTGGAGCTTCTAGAACAGTGAGTAATATATTTATCTTTCCCAGGGGCATACTAAGAAGCTAAATCAAGTAATATCATCAATCTTTGCTATTCAAATAATGTTAGAGCTCTGAATTTCACCAGTTGGGTTAAAAATGACAAATTCAGAATTCTTCAGGTTTGCCTTTTGTGTTCTGAAACTGCCAAGTTCACATGGCTCCATGGGAACCCTGAGGACAAGGAAATTTCTTTTTCCCTCTTAACAGAATCTCTAGACACCTCACAATATAACAAATTGTCGCCGCTGTTCATAATTTATTGAGATCCCTGTAAGTGAGGCAGTAAAGATGCAAAAGTTACTGTATTCAAGTAGCAAGGGACTGTGAGGGCTTTGGCGCATCAGACTTTCCTGCATAGCTAATGAAATGGTCTGGGCACTGCTCTGTGTGCCTGTAGAGGTGCTCAGAGCACTTGCCTGCATGGGTTTAAGGTAAACTTTCTTAGGCCAGTGTTCCCCTTTGGCTGAGGGAGTCAAAACTGGAGAGGGTTGAACCACTAAACTGAAGTATATTACCCATCACTATAGCAATTTTTAACCCTGTCAAGAAAGGTGGCCCAAAAGGGAGACATGAGTGGCACTCCAGCTGAGATCTTTCTCATGTCATTCTTCTGTGCACGTTTTCTTCTGACTTCCAAATCCCAGGCTGCAGTCTATATCTGCCACAGGTCTCCCCCACTCCTTCCTGCCAAGCCTTGTACATAGCCAGCTGCCAGTGGGCTGCCTCCATTCAGGCCATGTTCCTGTAGGAAGCCCTTGACAAACTAATACTGTAATTGCCAAAAAGCAAATCATTTTCCAACAGTTCAAGAGAGGCTGAGCAGTAATGAGGAAACCTGTTAATTACTGCTTGAGTGGGATTTTGCTGGGGAAGGAGAGAGAATGAAACTGGTTGATCTGAGCTAATTTGCAGACATGGGCCAGCTGTTGTCTATGGGCTATGTATGCACAGTTCACAGAACTCTGGAGTAAGATGCCTTCATGCCTTGGAGGCAACACCAAAATGAGCTTTGTACCTTAACCTCACCCTGTTGAGTGGTATCTGGATAGAGAATGCATACTGAGAGTTGGGCTTCTTTTAGAATAAGCATCCCTGCCCAGTTTTAAGCAAATCTCTTAATGTCCAGCAGAAAAGCGTGTGGCCTGCTCTTGTCAACCAGTCAGAAATGTAGAATTGTGCATGGATAATGTTAATGGATAAAACCACTAAGAATATGCAGAAAGATGTCATAACCCTTTTGGAGGGAATCCGTGCAAGAAAGATCGATCTGTGAGAGATGGAAACTGAGTAAAGTTGTCTTAAGGAGAATGGTGATGACAAAACCAAGCTACAAGCTTGCACAAGGTGTCACTGGCTTCTCATTATTGCTGTTGGGTAATAGCATTTGGGATCAGGATCCCCTGAACTCAGCTCTGCAGGCTGTCCTTGCCCTGATGAGTTTACAAGCTGAGAAATCAAGTTCATGCTGACTTATGTTTAAAAAATGTGGACCTAATAAATTGCCAGGTTCAAATAATTTGCATTCCAGTGGGATAAGGGAACTCCCAACTTGCTGGATGCTAACATCACATTTGTCCTTTCTGCAGTATCAATAATAGGCGTAAGCCCAATCTGTTTATGCCACCTACAATCTAATATTTACACTTCTTGAGCGGCATCAGAATTTTGTTTCATCACCAGACCTTTTAACAACACTTCTGCTAGTTCTCCCTTATGACTCCTGACTGTGCTAACGAGTATAGTGTGTGCAATGTGGCATAATTTAGGGACATAGGCAAGGGGCAGCGGACAAGCCAGTGCAAGTGAAATGTTTTCTGTTGCTAGCAATTTGTTCATGTTTGAGGATCTCAACTCAGCTTAAAAATGAAGAGTTATCAACCATGAAAGCATCACTCATATAGTTCAGCCTCAACCAAATTATGGGGACTGACTCATCATTAGGACTATGGTTTCAAACTAGGGTGGCAGCATTCACTGAATACAAACATTCCTGCCTCACCCTCCTGTGAGAGGGGAGCTGAGCCCTGTGGAGCCTATTATGAGGCAGTTTGATGGAATAGGCTGAACTGGCAAGATTTATAAATAAAAAGATCAAGGGAACTGTAAGTAAAACAGCCCATGCCAAGCTAACCTAATTACTCGCTATGGTGAGGTCAGTAAGAGAGATGGTAAAATGAATGTATATGACATTTCTATCTGTTTAGATGTTTGAAAGCTGTTGATGAAAATCTCCTGTCGAAAAGCTGGACTCTTTGCTCAAGCTTCATAAGGAGGTCCCATGTGTTGAAACAGATGAGCAAAGGGGAGGTTGTTTTTGGGGCTGCCAGCTTCTTATGGGGGTAGGCTGCTTGCAAAGACCCTCAGCATAGTTTCCCACCTCCCCGTTGACTAAGAGCAAGGCTGCATGCAGGGTAAAGGTGGTTTTTATGACACATCAGAAATGCTGTTAACTTCAAAGAACCTGCTGGACAATTCCTTCGAAAAGCACAAAACATGTGAGGGGAATGGGCTAGAGAATGGCTGATGGGAGATAATGTGGGAAAACATGAAACTGAAAATCCCAAGGTCACAGAGATGGCAGTGTTTAGAGAAGACATGGAATGTTCTGGTGCTCTCTGGGCCTTTGGAATCCTTGTTGGCAGGAACTATAGCACAGCAAGGAAAGTAAACCAACATTCTATAAGTGTTTGGCCATGATGTGTGAAGCCTAATCTTGGCCCTGTGTGCAGCCTTTTATGCTCACTTTGGTTAAATAATTGAGCAAACTTGGACACAGACAGCAACAAGGGCAAGTCACTGTGGGTAATGGTATGTGCAAACAGCCACGTGCCACTTGAGCCTCTGGCACTAGGATTTTTCTTGTTGTGGCTTCTGCTGGTATATTTTGCCTTGCAGCTGGGGGCAAAGGATAGGGATGTACATGCAACTCAGCTGACATGCAGGGATTTGTTCAGTCTTCATATCCTCTAATTTGGAGTAAGAGTATGCATGCACAGCACTGAACAGCAATGCCTGCCTCCTAAACAGCTCCATGCTTACACACACCACAAACCTTGGTAGGATTTAGGAACAGATCAGTCTCCCTGATATATCAGTGTCTCTTGTGGAGCTGCCAGCTGAGACTGGGACAGAGACCTCCAGCTCATTTCCAGCTGGCTAAAAAATCCTCTCAGATGGAAGTGACTTTCATACCAGAATTAACCTGGGCTGGTTTCAGACCAATATCTTAAAGACATACAGATTTTCTACTACCCTTTGAATCATCCAGTCCCCCAACAGGGAACTTTAATGCCAGTGCAGCATCTGCTGTAGAATATTTATATTCAGGGCTTCCTGCGTGAAGCTCTGGACGGATGTGATTACTGAATATGTTGGAAAAAGGACAGTTTACTGCCTGGCTTTTTATTTCCAGCTATTTTGTATTTCTATGCAAGAAGCTTATATGCCATGTTGTAAATGGCTGGTTTTCTTGTATGATGTCTCTCTTTTTCTCATTCTCTTAATGGGCTTCTCGCTAAAACTGACGTTTCAGCAGCATTCCCATTATTAGTTATGATGCCAGTAAATGGAGGTCTCAGTAGTGGGTGAAATTTAAATTGGGTTTGAAGAGCATTCAAATAATTCAGTGCTTTACTTTCATTTGGTGGTTCAGTTTGCACAGTATATGATTTAGTTATTCACATTTTAGTTACTGTGTTGATGTTGTTTAGCAAAGATCTTGTTTTGCCTGGGACCCAACTACAGCTCTCAGCCAGTCTAATGTTGTTTACTGTAGCTAGCATGAAACTAATGTTTTGTTCTCTGGGTTCCTGTTTGATGTTATAAGCCGAGTCACATGAGCTAGTGCAGGAATCATTTCCATTTTGTTTTATGCTGCTCCCATGAAAAGCAGCTAGCAGTGCAAAAGGACCAATTTCTGAGCATAAATGTTAGATACGTTTTTCTCTGGGAGTTTGTAGTAGTATAGCATCTTAGATAGGGCTTTACTTTTCCAAAGAGTAAACTTCAGCAATTGATTTGAAACAGGCAATCCAAAGCTGTGTTGTGAAAGAATTCTGCAAACTTCACACCCTTTCCCTTGGACATCTTCAATCATCCTATGAAAAATCCTGACTGGGAAGACGTTTTTATAACTGAGGCTTACATGAGTCTTGGTAAATATCTCCTAGTAAAGAATAAGCTTAATAGTAAATATCAGTCAGCATTGTCTAGAGGCACCAGAATTCTTAGTTTGTATTTCTGGATGTCAACGATGACTCTCTGCATTTATTTCATCAGCTGTAAAATGAAGACATACATTACCATTATCCCAGGCCAGCCTGGGATAAGCTCTACTCACAGGCTGGCTTTGTCAGACCAAGTCAGCTCCCATCAATTCCACACCTGCCTTCGATGTGTGCCAAGGGGTCTCATCCAAGACCTTGCATAGCTAAGCCAGCCAACACTGTCATGATGTCCACTAGAAGATGTAGTAGGCTTCATTCCTCTGACTGGTGACCCGAGTACATGAGTAGGGTAGATTCTCCTCAAAAGGAGATGCCATCACAACCCAATGTAACATCATCATTTGGTGCTGTCATGGCGTGATTACGTTGATTCATGATGTTGGGGAGCAATGCCTGTTTAGCATGATGGAGCAGTGTCTCAGGAGAACATCTAAATAGCTCCATATGTACACTGCATCTTCCTGTCAAGCTTGAGATTGACCTGGACATGGATGTTGGATTATGCTGTATGATGTACATATGAGAAACACAGAATGAAAATACCTGAGCCAAAATCATCTGGTTGCTCACCTTGTCAGTCAGTTCCATGGATCCACTTCTCTTATTTGAACAGAAGCTTGAAATAGAAAAATTAAATACTGTGAGCCTAATTACTTTCTTCTATGTGCACGTAAATCAGAATGAATTCCAGTAAATTGAGCAATAGGTAAAGCATCTGCCTGCAAGAGCAGTATTGCACTCCTGAAATACTGAAAGATAGGTTTTAACCTTTGGCTTAACACAAAGGATATCCCAAGCTATTAATAGGATGCATTTCATTTTTGCCCAATAGCCTAATTAAGAGATAATTTATACTTGAGGAGAAAAGGAAGCAATTTGATTTACAGTATCTTATGTGATTAAATCACCAGGGAAGAGAGAGAAGGATTTGAGATGGAAGGGGGGGAGTTTTAAAACGTATCATTTGTGAAGAATGGAATCTCTTTCTTCTAACAGCCCTTTTGCCCCTGTGTTCACAGCTTAAAGAGGATTCACTGACTTTTATTCATTTGCCTAAACTACTGATTTTTCATCTTGCAGGGTGGCTTCAAAATCCAATATGAACTTTTTAAGGCACCTAATGATCCATTCTATTATCCCCCAGGACAACGCTAGTTCCAGTGATTTCATGGGGAACTGATTCGGAAAATACCGTTTTTCTCCCTTGCAGTCCCCTAGGCCCTTGAATCATGTTGATATCTGGATACTTCTTTTCTTTGCAACAGTATGGTGGGAGCCACAGTTGGTAAACAGACCTGGAGTGAGGGTTGATTGGGGAAACAGTTTCACACTATGTAGCCCAAACAATGTGCCTACAGAATAGTTCAGTTTCTATGCCAAAGATGAGACCTTATTGTCAGGTGGTTTAAAAGCAGTGCAGGCGCACAGGACTCTTTACCCTACTATCTAAGCATATAATACTGCTATTTTTTAAAAAAGCCCTCTGTATTGATTTTCATTTTGTGATAAACATACTTCCAAACTTAGATAGACTTGAGAAACTCTAAGCCAATACCAACAGAAAGTATCACAGGGCTTATAAGATAGTGTTCACAGATACTGTCGTTGAACTAATAAAGAGGCAATTTAGAATGTAATAAAGTATTGCAAACTTTGGTCATCAACTTCGGTCAGAAGTTGTGCATGTGTGAATCTCTGTGAGTGAACTGTGCCGCGTGATGACAGTGTTGGTTTTCATCTCTGCATCATGGTGCTTTAGAGGTGTCTGAACATTTGACTGTCTGGAAAACTGTGGCACTATGGAAGCAAAGGATTTGCCTGAGGAAACACAGATGATTTCTAATATAATTAGGGCTTGAAATAAGGTCTTCTGATACTCTTAGTTTAACCATTGTAGCCTAATGTAGAGAAAATATTACAGCAGAGCTGCTGCACCCTTTCTTCCTAAAACAACACTGCCAGAGCCTAATCCCATTCTGTGCCTATCTGGAGTACCTTTTCCAGTTACTTCTCTAGAGGACTGAGGACAGAATGGACATTGAGATCCTTAGGCTTTTTCAAATCACTCTATTGCACTCCAAGCCAAAGGGAGCTTAGGCTGGTTTGAAGGTAAAAGTATGTCAATCACACTGAAAAATCCACCCTTGCCTGAGCCCTGGGTAAGACAGGTTATTGCTGCCCTGTTTCAGGGATGATTTGCCACACAGCACAAAAAAGGGATCTGGATTTGGCAAAAAAGATTGCCACCGGACAGAAACCCCTGCACTAAACTAGGATGTGGCAAGCTTCAAGGACTGTACAAACCAAGTGGTTACCTCTGCTGGGAAGTGGCAGGAACCTTTTTGGCGAGGTGAGAGATACATGGGGAAAATAATTAGCTATCTGAAGGAAAGCGGTACATATATTCTTACCTGAATGCTCATTTGTTGTTCCATATTTTTCACTGCTGTGACCTTTACTTTCATTGCTAGCACCATTCATTACTTAATTTTACCCGTGTCCAGCACACAGGTCCGCTTGTCAGCTTGATGCACGGACTGCAATGGCCAGGCAGTGGGTGGTGTGAGCGCTGTAGAGAAAAGGTGTGATTGTGCTCTTTGGTTTTCAGTATGTATTGCTTGCAGCAATAGGGTGATACCCAGTGAAAGGTGGAATGTGCCTGGGGACAAGAGAAGTGGTGGAGATAATTAAACGGGGAATGCATTCACCATTGTGTGTTTGGCTTCGCCTTTTCCTGTCCCTTTTATGCCCCTCCCTTACACCCACAGACATGGAAGGGCCTGACCCTCTATTGTTCTCACTGGTCTTTTTGTTACGTTTGACACTTCAGCCCTGCTGAGTGCTTGCTACATTAAGCTTTTGGGCATGCCTGAATCATGAGCTACCCTAATTCAAGGAGCTGTGGCAGATGCCTGTCTTCTGGAAAAATGCCACAGCCACCCACAGCTCATAGAAGAATTAACCTTGGGAGATGCATGCAATTGCGCTGAAGACCCATGCAATTCATCTCCTCTGGCTGTAATAATGTCCAGTGCCTCCTTGGGAGGGCATACTTTCTAGGAAGCACTTCTTTGTGGGCTCCTTGTTTAGACCACACTATAAGGAGTGCTTCAGAGGCGATCTGATCGGTTTTCAGTGTTCCTCTTGGAATATTTACATGCAACATTGTGACAATATATTGTGGCTGCCCAGTGAGCTGCGCACACTGTGGTGCACTATCCTTCAGCTTGGAAGTGGTGTGCCACTTGACCATGCCCTTCTCTTCTTGGCATTTCAGTGTTTGCTGCAGCTGCCTGCTTTTCTGTAATGATAACAGGGATGAACAGGCCAGAGATGTTTTTCTGTCATTTTGGAATAGCCTGATCGGTAGCACTGAGAAGATCAAAATGACACAAGAAGACAGAGACTCTTTAAAGGAGTATTTCAGATGTGGGAACAGAAAGAAGTGAAGACATGTAACACTGGGGAGGAGAGAAAAAGAAAAAGGAAGAGAGGATTTGGCTTGGTAGAGCCAGGGAGACTAAGGGGAAAAAGCCAGGAGATTTGAGGAAAAAGAACACTGTCACCTCATCTTTGGACTACAGAGATCAGTAAGGCAGGTAAGAAAAGGGAAGGAAAGATGAATAATTGGAGAAAGGATGCAGAGGAGCAGGATACAGATTCGGGGATGAGGGAGAAGGGAAGAAAATGTATCTTAAAATAGCAACACATTCACAAAGTTTAGCTTATATCATAAAATCAGGACTATGCATTTTGCACTTCTCCAGAATAAGTAGCTGGATAGATCTAGATCCTTCAAATACCAGGTGTTTAGGACCTGCACGTGGCCAGAAAAGAAGGAAGTGGTTGTATCAAAATATGTCAACCCTGCTACACTGTGCATGGTGAGAAAGCAAGCAAGCTGGCTCGTGTATAGCAAGCAGCTGTGCAGAAACTGTCTTTGTACCACTGTAGAGAACTACCAAGATTTCTGCTTGGGAATGCAAAGAGTCTGCTTTGTAAATCCAGAAACGGAGGCATGTTCTGATTTAAGGCTACTGCAGTTCTGCCTTGATGCTTACCACTTCCACCTCGAGGGGAAAAAAACAAGTGCCAGAATGATTTAAAGACAGAATATCAACCCACACTGCTGCAGGCCTGCTTTCCACACTGCTTTCCACATTTTCTTGCTTTTATGGTTTTAGCTCTTGTTCCAAGAGAAGGACGTCTGTGTGCATGTGTGTCTGTGTGTGTGAGTTTCCTTCCAAAACTCACGAGCAAAATCAATGGCTGAAATTCTTAAGACAGACATTGGTAGAAATTTTCAGAACCTTGTGAGGCTTCTATCTTAGCTCCAATTTCCACCTCCCAATTAAAAAGGCGCTGCTTTGTGGGCAAATTTGCTTTTGTTACTTGATATTTTTGGTGCCACTTTCCTTTCTGTCATTTGCATTGCAGGCAGGTGCAGGAGGGGAAGATGATCTAGAATGGGGCACACCTCTTCAGAATTGCAAGACCTTTGTTCAGCCTCTCCTGCGCTACAAATGTCTTGTTTGATGTTAGGAACATCGCTTCATGTGACCCATATCTCAGTTTCCGAACTGTAATGTGGGAATTACACTTGTTATCTCGGAAGTGGTGGGAAGAGAAATCTGTTAGAGACTGAGATGCTCAAGCGCTATGATGAACATTAGGCAAATATGCAAACAGAAGGGCCTCAGATCCCTTTCCATGGATTTTATTCAGAGCCCCATCTGACAAACAAGTGCCACGTTCACAACCCCAAGGGAGGACACAGGAGTTCTGATGTCTGGGTGGGTCTTTAATTCATGTGGAAATTTGAGATGGAGCATGACAGTACAGAGCTCTGCTTTACAGGCAAAGCAGCACAGAGTGGTGCCAATGTCTTTATTTGAAGAACTCCCTGAGACACAGCTAAAACAGATTTTCTGTAAAATCTGTTGCATTCACAACTGCAGAATGTTATGATCTAGCACAAAAGTTTTTATAGCTACTCAAATATAATAGAGGAATCCCACGCTCAGGCTTATAAAATCTTTTATAGAAGAACCCTCCTTTACCGATTTCCTACATGTAATTCCTGCAAATCAGCAGCTATTTCTGCGTCAATTGGGCATTTAAACATCATGCAGGAATGTTGGCAGTGCTGTTCTGGATGCAGTAGAACCTATTTAATTAATGGATTATTTTAATTTGTTTACCCTATAATTGAAACCTAATTAAAATATTGTTTGGGGGGGAAATTTGGAAACACATGGATGAAGTTTAAATAATTGCCAGTCACATGTTTAGTTCCAGAGCAAAGTGCTTTCTTTTCTAATGTGCTGCTCTATTCTGTCTCCCAGCTATGCTGCAGCATGTTCTTTGCTGGTTTACAAACTGTAACGTACAATGATGGGCATTACTATTCATAGATTCATAGAGCTGAAGATTGTAAAGGACGATAAGATGATCTTAATGTGACCTCCTGCTCAGCAAAGACCAATCATTTCATCCAGTTACCCCTGTACTGAGTCCAGTAACTTGGTGTTTGGATCGTCCAGAGAGACATCTGCTCTTGATGTGAAGAATTCAAAAAGCAAATAAATCCTGGACAGCCCTTCCAGTATTTAATCATCCTTACAGTTAGAAATGCCTCAATTCTGTACCTTGTTTCTGATTTTAATTGTCTGGCTTTAAATTCCAGCCATTGGTTTTCTTATAATATGTCTTTTTCCACTAGATTCAGAGGGCTTTTAAAAGCCCCTGTGTTCTCATGGTAAAGGTATTTATATGATCTGATCAAATCTCCTTTAGGTCTTCTTCTGAATTTAGTAATAAGAAAAATCTGTTTATTTTGTAGAAGTCACAGAGCAAGGTCCTGAGGACCGGGCTGGTTTTAGGGCTCAGTTTTTAGGAATTTAGAGTTCACTCTTCTCAGTCGCTTCCGGCCTGTCCTTGGGCATGTCGCTCAGCTACTTTGTGTCTTTGGTGCTCACCTAGGGGATGGGGTACCATGAGTATATATTCCTCCACAGAGTATGTATGTTAGCAACTGTAAAGTGCTTGGGGAACAGTATAAATTGTTGTGCTGAGCGCAATAGAAGCACTTAATAGGAAGGCAATCTTAAATCATTGCCCAGCTAAAGGGAAAAACCCACCTCTGTGTCAGACGTGGGTCAAGGTTGAGTATCTCTCCTACTGAACTCTGAAACAAGTGCTGATTACTGGTGTGAAGTAACTGTTTTAAATTAAAACAATAGTGAGGCATGGCTACATTAGGTAACTAAGTGCAATGCGGTGTGACTTGATAAGATGCTGGCCTCAGCTGTTTCTTCCTCATGTTGTGCAGAGCTATGGTTTGGATCCCAAAGATAAATGCTTCAATGGCAGATGGCTTGGGCTTGAGCTAAACTGACTAATTGAATGCTCCCATATTATTTTTTTGCCACATCAGATCTGTGCTTTGAGTACAGGTGCAGATAAAAGCTGGAGGAAAGTACTGTGTCCAGCTGTGCCAGCTCCAAAGCAATTGTGGGACTAAACCAGATTTTGCAGTGGCCTATCAGCCCGTGGGCAATGACGCTAGGTCTTTACAGAACTGTAAATGTTTACAGTCCTGGATAAGGCTTCACATCCCTGTACTGAAAGCAAGCAAAATACTAAAATTAAGTCATCAGGCACATCCCAATTACCCTTCCCAGAGTCGGCTTCCAGTTATGTCCACAGCTTCTGGACATGTGAATATCACCCAAAAAGATCTTGAGACTTGTCAGTTTGAGATGGGGTGTATGTACTTTGTAGACATATATATAGTACAAAATGACAGTGTTGAAGGAATCCATTCCAGTTGTGGACTCGGATCAGGCCTTTGCCTTGATATGGCATCAGTTTGGGCAAAGAACCTGTATGCCTCAAAACATCCACTCTGTGGACACTGTAATGTAAGGCCAGCATGGGTTAGATGGGCTTATTAGATGATTAGATGATTATTTTCAGATGGGCTTTGAAACATGCAGGTAAGTGCCTCTTGGAGACAGATGGGGAATTATTCTGGAATAGCTTTTGTCTTGTCCCTGTTGCTGCTGCTCTTTCCCATCTATGGTGGTATCCTCAGGACACCTTTTTGCTCTTACTTGCAGGTTTTTATTTGCTCTGCTCAAAAACTCTGCAAATATCCATGATGCTGTTTCCTTTCTCCTCAGGCTCTTAAAGCAATGTGGCTTTCCATGGTAAGTGCAACAGTTACTTACTATGTTTTATCAACTTTAAGTACATCCTTCTCTTCTCTTTCTGAAACAGTAATATCTGACATCAAGCAACCCTGTACATCATTAGCTGAGTAGCTCAGGTTTAAGAACCCTGAGTAAGAGCAAACCTCAAGTCGGGATGTGTATTAGCTATTATCATTTGCTCATTCTTAATTACCTCTTCCCCTTATTTGACTCCCTTTAATGGTATGTCAGCAACATTTTCTAACCTCTCAATCAACAACTGGTTTGTCAAGACTGTAGGTACACGTTTTCTCCAGTAGCAAGCACATGTTTAGCCATGGGGGGCAAAAGCGCACTACCAGTTATGCAAGTGTGGACCTGGACTATTTCCATGAAAGTGCTTCAGGTTTAAAGTGATGTATTTGGTCTACTGAACAAATGTACTAAGTGTACATGTACCAAGCCAGGTCCTTGTGCCAATCTGCCTAGAGTTGAAGCCTGTGCCCCAGGACACAGACTCACTTTCAGAAATACATAAGCAGCAGCATTTCACTGTAAAGTGCTAAGAGAAGGCAAGAAGTAGCTTTGCTGTCTAATTTCTCTCAGTCACTCGGCCTGCACAGAGGGGATGTGCTTTGTGAGGACAATGTGGGTGACTGTCCCTTCTCACCAGTGGACTGTGTGACATCAGAAGCAGGGGAAGGCTGCACTTGGTTCACCTGAAAAGTAAGGTAAGAAACATGTCCATGCTATTATTGACTGCCAAGGCTTACATTATCCCTGTGAAACGATCAGTCTGGGGAGAATTAAGCCCACACCTTCTCTAGCATTCACCTGCATTTGAAAATAAATCAGCCATAAGAACAACTCAGACAGCTGCCTCCTACATGGCTTCTCCGCTAAAAGACGTGGGAGAACAGCAGTGGTGCTGCCTGTTTTGCTGCAGCCCTGTCAGCAAAGATATGGTTACAGGTATCATGCTGAATTTCACAGTGTCCTGTATAGATTATGGTGCTTTCACTGTGACTTTAGGTGGATTCAAACTTGCTCTGAGAACCACTCTGGAGGCTGTGGCTTGAACTCTGTGTTCAAGCCCATGTTTCTGTGCCTTGGTGGTGGGTGCTTGCTGCTGCAGGTTAGCCTTTCAAACAGGCCAGTGTAGCAGCACCTGCTGCAGAAAATGTGAAGGATGCTGTACGTAGCAATGTTGTCTTTTCTGTCATTCTCAGCAGAGTAGCAAGTAGAAAGTGGCTCCACTGATTTCCTTCCCTCCCTTTTAGGGCAGCATTGATTTTGAAAAATGTTGGCATAAGGTCTTGTAATACATAGTTTAATGCAGGCTCTGGATGTTACTTTACTATACACAGCTTGTTGGAGCATTTTAATAGTAAAAGAAGCCCCCGATAAATGTGTATATATTTGTGTCATGAGAAGCGAGCTTTGGTGAGGTGACAGGGTAAATCTAGTAGCACAGAACTGTGAGTCTACACTTTTCCCTGCCATGTGTCTTGGCTAATTTCATGATTTTGCCCCTTTACATTTAAGACTGTTTCCAAGTGGCTTGCTACAAGGCAATCTACCAGTGTGTGCATTGCAGAGAGTATGGCTACGCGTACCACATAGTCATTGTAGAATCATAAAATGGTTTGGGTTGGAAGGAGCCTTGCCACAGGGCAGGAACACCTTCCATTAGATCAGGTTGCTTCAAAGCCCTGTCTAACCTGGCCTTGAACACTGCCAGGGATGGGGCAGTGACAGCTTCTCTGGGCAACCCGTGCCAGTGCCTCAGCACCCTCACAAGGAAGAACTTTTGCCTAATGTCTAATATAAGTCTCCCCTCTGTCAGGTTAAAGCCATTCCCCCTTATTCTGTCCCTACAGACCCTTGTAAAAAGCCCCTCTCCAGCTTTCTTGTAGCCCCTTTAGGCACTGGAAGCTGCTTTAAGGTCTCCCCAGAGCCTTCTCTTTTCCAGACTGAACAAGCCCAGCTCTCTCAGCCTGTCCCTGTAACAGAGGTGCTCCAGCCCTCAGAGTGTCTTTGTGGACTCCTGAACCCACTCCAACTGGTCTACATCCGTCTTGTGCTGGGGGCTCCAGAGCTGAGAACAGTAAAAAGCATTTGAAATAACAAAAACAGCTGCACAACACTAAACCAAAATGTTCATCTCAGCAGTACAGGATTGTCCTTTATAATATCAGGGACATAGCAGGCAGGGGTTTACTGTTAAACCTAAGCAACATCATTTGAAAGTAATTACTTAACATCCAGAGGTCTGCTCCTACTGTAAGACTACAAGATCAAATTTTGCTCTGAAGGGTATTGATACCTGGATTAAAACAAAATAGTTGTAAGGATTTTGGAGAGCCACATCTCAAATAAATCACCCACACTGTTATGAACACGTCAGGATACTGTGCCTGTGCTGGTGAGTTGCTCTGTACACATGCACAGTTCAAGGAGGACAGGCTGGAGCATCCAGCATTTGGGGCTGCTGCATACATGTGATGCATTTGCAATTGTAGAGCAGCCAGCTGCTGGATGCCAGGCAATTGGGAAGGCATTTGATAGCTATGACAATACACAGTTGTGTCCCTGGGCTTTTCTTACAGGACAGAGGATCAGAGTGGGATTTTTCTGCATTATGCATGTTATAAAGGATATCTGGCAATCGTAATGTTGTCTCCTAGACCCTGGGTATCATGTTAGAATAGAAACCCGAAATCTGGACCCTGTGGGCCCATATCTTGAGTTAAATTTTATGTGTTAGACAGATGCTAATCCATGTCCTCTGGGAATGAAAGTATGGATGTAACAGACAACAGAATTTGTCTTTCAAGAGTTTGGAAAGCCAAATTTTACACAATGAAGAGTGTTTACTATCTGCTGCTGACTGCCAACAGTGGACAAGCTGTTTATTCTATTGGTGCCTTGTTTCCTGTGTATACACTAGAGATTATCCACTCGCCACTGCTGAAACACACGTGGGGGTTGTAAATTGGAAACTTGTGTATGAGAGGTCAGAAACTGTGATTTTGACTGTAACAGCCCATGTAAACCTGGCTCAAACTGTGTGTGGCTGGTGCAGTTGAAATACAGGATGCAACATCATGTCCCGGGATGTGTGCAAATAAGTCATAGTTTGCACATGGTGCAGGAGCTAGAGGGGAAATACTGACATATTAATATTATATTGAAGTAGTAAGTTACTGTCATGTCCATCTATGGTGAACATATCAGGTTGGTGTCTGATGTTTTTGCAAGTCTGATTTTCTGGATTTGAGTGTGGTTTTACTGCTGATGTCCAACACGAAGTGTTCTTCTACCTCCTTAAAAAAGGAATTGTCTCTGTGGACCAGCTTGAGCTGGAGTTGATGCATCAAATCCTCAGTGTTTTGATTTGTGTATTTGTGATCCTCACTGCATGAAATCTGTGGTGCCTGGATGTGACCACATGAGTTTAGGCAGCACTTTTAGATACTGGGAATCTGACTGTGGGCCTGTGTCAGTCCAAGGTGTTTCTGTTTCCCACCAGACAAAAAAGGATGGAGGCAATTCCATCCACTGGTAGAGGAAAACCCCTCCTGCAAACCAGGTCATGGAGTGCTTCAGAGAAGTGACCTCTGCCCATCAAAATCCTCCCTTCCCGAGCCTGGATGCTTTTAAATCTCTGTGCAGGTTTTTTAAATCCAGAGTGCCCAGGGCCCCTTGTACTGCCGCTGTGCCTTACTGGTTTAGGGAGCAGGGCCAAGGAGCCTTTGCTGATGTATAAAGGCTGATGTATGGTTCGTGAGGCTCTTCCTCAAGAGCTGTGCGCAGACACTGGCCATTCTGCCAGTATGACGCCTTTCTGGAGTTAAAAGAGGGCGCTAGCTACAAATGGTCCGTGATTGTCCAGATCTAGGCTACCTAGGGAGGTAAGAGCATGTGGTCAGTGTCCCTGCCTCTGCCTTTGCCAGCTAGCGCCGGGACGTGCTAGTGGCCTGTTTCAGTGGAGCTGAGCTACTTGGGTTTGGATTTGGAGAAGGTGAAATTCCAGTACAGTTACCCGGAAGAGAGAGTTGCAAAATCCAGGTCTTGGGAAGTCTGGCTCGGAAACCGTGCTGTGTTTAGCAATTGTTATTTGAGTTTTTAGCCTGCCCTCTCTCATTGTGCTCATTATGCTGCCCAAGTCACAGTGTGCTTTACAGAAAACAGCCAGCGCTGCTGCTGTTATTAGCTAACGTAACTGGAGATTCCCATACGTTGATCTGTCTCTGGGAAGTGCCCTAAAGAAAAACGCGGTACCCGGAGAGCAGGGCAGCGACCGATCCGCAGGGATAACACCCGCGGGAACCTGGGAAGGAGCCCACGAGGTCAAGCGTTGCTCTGAAGGGCAGGGACCCACCCGAGAGGCACCTGCGTGTGCCCCACCGGGGGCGACAGGGCACAGACTGATGGCGGGGAGGGCTGGTGCCGGAGCCCCGGCCCGGTGCCCGCCCGCACCTCCCCGTGCGGGGCCGGGACCGGTGGAGCGGGGCGCATGCGCGGCGGGGCCGGAGCGGCGCGGGGGGCCGGA
Source organism: Psittacus erithacus (assembly GCA_009867235.2). NCBI lineage: Eukaryota > Metazoa > Chordata > Aves > Psittaciformes > Psittacidae > Psittacus > Psittacus erithacus. The sequence continues at coordinate 11,762 of WYDI02181302.1, read as the reverse complement.
GGGAGGCGGGCGGGTAGGAGGCAGGGCCGGGCCGGGCTGGCGGCCGCCCGCCTATTTGAGGGAAAGTAGCGGTTCGCGGGCGCTCAGTGCCGGCCGCCGCGCAGAGAGGCAGCGAGCGGCTGAGCGGCCGCCGGTCGGTGCCCGCAGCCGGCGCGGCGCTGCCCCCCTGCCGAGGACTTGCCGCGCTCGCCGCACGAGTGGCGGCGGGGGGAGCCGCCCCGCGGGGCCGCCTCTGCCCCTTCCCCGCCGCGCCGTTAATGGAAACATGGCGATGGCGGCTCCGACCGGCAGCGCGGCGCCCGTCGCCCCGGCCCTCTGCGGCCACCTGGCCCTGCTGCTGCTCCTCGCCGTCCCTGCCGCTCACGGCTACAGCTTCCCCCAGCAGCACACGTAAGTGCCGGGACCCCCGGCCCCGCGGCTCGGCTCGGTCCGGCGCGGTGGCACATCGCGGGGCCGCCCCGGGGCCTGTCGGCTCCGGGCGGGGGAGCGGCAGCGGCGGGGCCGCGGCGGGCGCTGCCGGTGCCCGCGGCCGGCACGATGCTGTGCCGGGCCGGGCCGTGCTGGATGCGGTCGGGCTCGGGGGTCTCCTCCCGCTCCCTGCCGGCCGCCGGAGCGGCGGGGTAAGGAACGGACTTAAAGTTGCTGGAAAGCACAAACTTCCCCGGCGGGTGCCGGTGTGCAGGCGGCGATCGAAGCGTTAATGTGGCGAGAGCGGGGCAAGGCGGAAAAAGACTCGCATCCCCCTCTGCTCGGTTCAAGCACACAATATGGTATCCACAGCCGGCCGTACCCACCGGAGTTTGAGCATAAACTAATCGTAGATGGATAGTTCCACAGGCTGTCCGAGCCGGCAGTGCTTTTCCCTCCCTCTGGACCGGCAGAAATTGGCTATGATCTATTAAAAGTCAGAAAGCAGCTCATATGGGTGAGGGGGTGGGGGACTGGAGAGCCGCTGCGGGAAGGATATAAATAGATTTTCTTTTGGGCGAAAGCGAGTGTTTTGGAAGTTAATGTTTGGGAATATTTGCTAACACGTTCGGCTCTCTTGCATACCGTGATAACCCTGAAGCCCTCTCCCCCTCTACGCATCCATGCAGAACCTTGCTGAGATGTGTTTTAAGAGGCTGTCATCCCTGTTATGAAATGCTGAGGTTTGTTGACACAAAACTGAAAACAAAAATCCAGATGATTCAAAGTAAAGGCTGCCACCGTGTCCTTACAGCCTGCGGTTCTGAAGGTGGGGGAAAGCTTTCAATGACATGGAGTTAATAATAGCAGTGTTGCCCTTAACTTTGGGCTGCCCCAGTGGATGTGCGCTGCTTTGTGTCGCAATTTTTTTGTCATTTTTGATTTGCTTAAGGATGGAAATCCGCTTTTTATATATATGTCATAGGAAGTCTTTTTGAAAGCCTCTTCGATTCATGTCTTTGATCTCCAAGAACGTTTTTACAGGCATGTAGTCAGGCCTTCTGAAAAGAAGGCTTATCGGCAGAAGAACCAGTGTTGTTTATTGGAAGAGCTGTAGCTTAGCGTATGAATATCTGGCTTCACCGGAGGCACGGCTGTTTGCACTCCCTGTTTGATCAGAAACGCTGCCCATTCAAATACATTCTCTATGGATTCTTGTGGTTTGTGCATCCCTATTTCTGAATATCTTTGACTTCTGGGCTCCCTTTCCTTGCTCATGTAAATACAGAAATCCTTCAGAATAAGACCCTGAGAAATGTCTACCTACAGGGGGAGGAGAGGAAAAGGAACGTGCCAGTTTTCCTCCAAGAACCACAGCCTGATGGCCTGATCCAGCGCTGTTCTCACATGAATAATTTTTACTTCATGAGCATCCCTGTAGAAGCAGAGGGGATTATGGACGTGGTAAAGCACAGATAAAGTTTGTGAGATGCTTTTGGTATTTCAGCAGCTCTTCAGGGGCTGTAAGTTGTTACTTTCTCCTTTTAAATTCAGAGTGCAGAATCATGTTATAGAATAAATCTCTTCTCGATACCAGTTTACAAATCAGAACTGTGTTTTCTTTCTAACTGCAGAAAGTTCTCTAAGAGGGCTCCTATACCAGGAGAGACATACTTGAGAGGCATATAATGTGTCAGTAATGCATTGGCCTTCCCTCACCCAGACTGATCATTATCTGTGTTGTTTTAACTGGCTGTGCCAGGATTTTAGCCAAAGCACTTTTATTCAGATAATTTGGTGGAGTTTACTAGGGTAGAATTTTGTTTGCTCTGTGCCTCTTACCTGTGATCTTACCAGAGTGGATCTTGCACTGAGGGAGCAGGAGGAGTAAAAACTAAACCTGCTGCCAAAGATTCCTTACAAACATCAAGGAACGGTCCTGAAAAGGCCACTAATTCTATGTGTGCCTCTGGTGGGAAGTAACGCTGTCTAGCTGCGTCTGGAGAGGAGGCACAGAAGGGATGCAGGACCTCAGCCTGACCTAGTGTCCTCGTGCTCATTTTATTCCCATTATGAGCTGTTTTGTGAACCCAGAGAAGAGAAGAGTCAGGAATGGCTGTTTGATGGGATGCACAGTTGCTGGGCAGTTGGCTGGGTTAACGCAGCAGCGTTTGGACTGAAATGCCGTGCAAGCCTGCCCGAGGGCTGCCGTGATGCTTTCTCAGGAAGGGCATATTTAATGGGAGCAGAGTGCAGTGGTGGCTGGCACCAAGACTTGAACAGCACTCCTGGACTGACTGCTCCCCCCTGGGTAGTAACCTGTATGCACCCTTCTTGTTTTTAAAGAGGCTGAATATAACTTAAATCTCTTTGGAAGGTTTGTTGGTCAGAAGCTGAGTGGAGCTGATGAGATGGGCTGCTAAATTCTTCCCATTACAAGCCAATTTTCTTCTACTTTGGACAATACACCCTTGTGCATGATTCAGAGCATTGATTAGAAACCTTGTTTGGAGATTTTCTTTCTAAATCACTTAATTCATCTGTCACTATAGGACTCAAAAATGAGGCTGCTCTTTTAAGCAGCCCCAGAACTGTTTCATTCTGACAGGCAGCAGACTGAACAATTAAGATATTTTTCCTAAGGGGGGGGAGGGGAAGAAGGTAATAAAGAACAATTTATTTGAATTGTTTTATTTTTGGTTACAATTGTATTAAGTATCAACAGAGGTTCTGTGGGTTGATTCTTGGTTCTGTCCCTGATAAATCGCTCGTGTTCCACATTATCTCTCTCTTCCCGGGTAGCATGGTTTTAATCATCTTATGCTGAGCTAAGAAAGGCTCAGCTCAGCCAGTTGTCCAAAGAGGAATTTCTCGTTGAGATTTAAAAAGCAAAATTCCAGATTGGAACAAACCCATTGGGCTGGGCATGTTGGGTGATGCCTACTGACTGGCACGGTTCCTTTTAGGAATGATCACGTACCAGAACATGCATCTGTGTGGTCAGCGGGATTAATAGCTGTGGAAAGGAAGGCTGCTGGGTACAGTTAATTTGTCTTTTAAATGAAGTCCACAGAGGGATTCCTGTGGTAGTCCAGTACCATCCTCTGTGTTAATTTTGGAGAGATTTCGTGCTGAATGATTGAAAGCTTGGTCAGTCAGGGGAGTCCTGCACCTGTGTTGCTGTCGCCTCCCGTTAGTGGGGATTGTGTGCATGTGCGTGCTGGAGAATGGTGCTGCCTGTATGGCTGCCTGGGAGCAGAACAAACCCCTCCTCACTTTGCAGAAAGGCTTTTTGTCACTTGGACTTGAAAGAAAATTGCCATCTGCTAGAGGGTGGCGAGCTGTTTGCTTCTTGTGAAGAAGCAGGTGTGTGCAGAATGCTGTGTGGCACTGGGGAGTCTTGGCTTCACCACTGCTCTGCAGGGCAGCTCTGACCTGCTAGCCAGAGCAGAGAGGGATGTCTCAGGGGAAGGCACCAGCCTGGGGATCAGGGTCCGCTCCTGCCTCTCTGGTGTGAGATTTAGCTCTCGTCAGGTGCAGGCAGCAGTTTTGGGCAGCAAGCTGGAGATGATACCAATGTTTCTGTTGGATAGTGGGCAGTGAAGGCTCCTGCTGAAAGCAGTAAGGCCTGATAGGTGCCCATTACCACTGGAAGGTGGGCTTGAGGCTGCTTCTACCAAATTAATTGGTTCTTTGTAGCAGGTTGATTTGTACTTGTGTCATTTCACCCCAAATGAGTTTAATGATGCTTGTAGTGACGGCACATCTGGGCTAGCAGGACTTGAAATAAATAACTCTATTAGGACTGGATGCTTTAGGGTTTGCGAGATGCCATGTAGAGGAGGCTCCTTCTTTTGTTCTGCTGCTAACCTGCCGTGTAGTCAGAAAATCTCTTCCAGTTACGGGTTTGATGCTTGGAAAGGGAACTCGTCTGGAAAGGAGCAGCAAAGAAGTGAGGATATGGCCCTGGCTTCTGCTACACTCTGCAGAGCAGAGAAACAGCTCCCTGGGAGGGTCATTTACCCTGTGAGTGACCGAGGTAATGTCACTCCGTCCCTGGGAGGGCTGAGCAACCTCCATGAGAACTTGTACCCAGTGGAGGCACAAGTGTCCTTGTAACAGCCCCACGTGGGCTGTGCATCAGTGGCAGAATCCAACTTTGGGGTGTGCAGGGGCACCCTGAGCTGCCCAGAGGTAAAAGGACAGCCCCAGAGAGAGGAGCAGAAGGTTTTTAAAAGCCATTTGCAGTATTTCTGTGGCATTTAAAGTAATTTTCTCCATTCCTTCTACCATTTTTCAATGCTTCCTGCTCAGGTCTCACTCACATGGGGAAAGGACAGGCATCACAGAGCAGGGCATTAGCACTTTCTTGATTGTTTTTGTGACGCTTCAACACCATACCCTGCCTGCAGTGGCCCCCTTAAAGATTGTGCTTTCAGGAGCTTGGGTTTTTCAACAGTATACATTGAACAGTTGTTAATTCAGGTTCTCTTGGGAGAGCATGGTTCCCACTGAAATCAGTAAGGCACCTGCATGTAGACCTGAGGGTAGAAATGGGCTTGTGCTTGGGGTTTGACAGGCATCATTCAGAAGCTTCATTGTAAAGCAGCTTTGTGTGTGTTGTATGCATGTGTGCAACAGCCCCTTAAAAGCTGAATGTGGTTATGTAGGGGCTAAATGGAAACCTGAACATTTATCCTTGAACGAGCTTCCTGGTGGTTGGCTTCAAAAGCCATCAGAAAGGCTCTTGAGGGTTTAAGTGCTGGGGCATCTGCACACTGCAACGTTGTGCATGTGCACAAACCGTACAATTTAGACAATGCTTTTTTCAGCCAACGAAATGCTCAAGTGGGATAAAATAGAAGAAGTCATTACCAAGCAAAATACTGGAGTGGAATATTCAGCAAGAAAGGAGAGTATCTGACTCTTTCGATATTTACTTTTCCAGGAGCCTCTTGAAAGCAAAACGTGTTTTGTTACCAAAGTTCTTTTTTCCTTTCCAGGGTGCTGGTAGTACTTTGTTGCTTTTGAGCTTTTCCTGTAACCCAGGCTTCATCCTCACATTTATTATTGCTGGCTTGCATGGAGAATGGGGTTGTACAAACTGTTGTTACTGGAGAGTTGGCTTGTGTCAACAAGCTATTTGCATGTGTTTCTTTAGGCTGAATCATTTGATCTCTTGGAGAATGCATGTGGATTTTCTTTGTAACTTTTGACAGTTGTCCTGTGACTCTTCTGATTCTGTCTCACCTGTTATCTTTTGCTTATAAATATAGTAAGAAATAAAAAGTGTTCACAAAATCACAGACTGGTTTGGGTTGGAAGGGACCTTAAGGCTCATCCAGTTCCAACCCCTGCCATGGGCAGGGACACCTTCCGCTTGAGCAGGTTGCTCCAAGCCTCATCCAACCTGGCCTTGAACACTGCCAGGGGTGGGATGTTTACACAGACCAAAGGATTAATTCTTCAGCTGTAAACTGTTTCTCACATTGACTGATGCGTGAGCAATTGGCATATCCACCCAGATCAGCTTGTGCCAGTGAAAGGGCTGCATGAGCAGGAGACACCAGGATCTGAATGCAGACAAGCCAGACAAACGTTGCATGGTCTGTGGGTTCTGTATCTATTCATTAACTGTGCAAGGTCATTGTTCTTGCCTGTGATTATCGCTCCTTGGAAGCTGCTCCATTCTAGTGCAGACAGTGCAGGAGCTGTGTAGAGCACACCTTCTCCCTGGAGCATGTGAGACTGACTGCCTTTCAGGAGAACCAGAATAGGGCCTTCCCCAATCACTTCTATTGAAGCTGAGGGCTCCAGAGGAGGTAATTGCTGATAGTAATCAAACTGGGTGCTAAATAGGGATATAAGGCATTTAATGCAATAGCTCTGATGGTGATAAAGCCTTGGCTGCAGCTGCCAAGACAAAAGTAGTGTTTGCATCTCTCTAATGAGGCAGGTGCCTTTGTGCAGTGCCACCACTGAAGTATGTGGAGTTAAACCCAAGAAGTACGGAGTGCAGCATGAGTTTTAACTCTGGTATGTGTAAAAGATCCTGGAAGTTCTTGAATGAGGGAGAAATTTAAAAAGAATGAAAATGGAGATCTTTAATAAGAATGTCTCCTGCCCCCCACTTCCTCCTTCCAGCCATGATCCTCCTTGCATTGTCCACGAAGAGTGGGAATGGAGCTGCTCTTTCCATGGACCACGCTGGAGCTACTTTTGCACCAGTGGGTGTCTGTTATGACTCCACTGAAGCCCTGGGCAGAATTTGGATTTCCTTGTGTTCTGCTGGTGCCAAAACTGTTGTGCTACCCAGTCCCACGCTGACACTTGGGGAGCTCATGAATCAATATGGGTTGTGCTTACAGTGAGTATGTGCATCAGAATGATAGAAAACCTGGAGTGATGGATTACAAAAGGCACGTTCATTTACCTGACAGAGGTTGTCTATCCTGAATTATTTATGAAGCTTCACAGCAAGCTAGTAAATTTTGTAAAAGCAATGGAGTCCTGGTAATGTGAACCTCTTCACTGCAGCTTCTGTAGTAGAGTTCTGCTGGGAGGGTTTGGGAGGTGGGGGATGGAAGAGAAGGAAGAAATCTTCAGCAAGTGGAGGGATAGAGAGAGGCTGCTGTTTTCATGTGCAAATGATGAGGTGTGCAGAGCAATGAAGTGCGAGTTAGATCATGCTGTGCATTGGAGCAAAAATCTGTGTAGTGTTAGAAAGCAACTTTATGCTTCAGGGAAGGCGGGGGGAAAGATGGGGGGTACAGACACAAGAGCAGAGATATGCGAAAATCTTGTGACCAAAGTACTGGCAGCTGCCTGTGTGTAGGAATGTTATTTGCAGGGGCAGTTCTGTTAAAGTATATATTCACTTTGGTGAGGTTTTCTCATCCAAGTTGCACTAAGTGAAGGATCAAGTCCAAGTTGCCCAGGCTTGTCTGTGTGACACTCGGTGATGGGAAGACTTGCAAGTGTGCAGAGCACGTGGTTGTGGACCAGAGGCATTTGCTTGGGATAACCTGGAAGATGCGTGTCTCACAAGAGCATTAAGTCAGTGTTATCCAAAAGGGAGAGCAAGGGCAGTAGGAGACTCGCCTCACTTCCTGCAGGAACACCCTTTCACAGCTAGGATCAGTGATGTGGCAGGCACAGTGCAGCTTCACGGTGTAGCTGCCACTGCATACCTGATCTCTGTATAAATAGAGCCTCCCTTGTGCTTTCAGGCTCCCAAGACTCTTGGTCTTCCAAGCACAAAGAAGTTACTCCTTAAACTATTAAATTGGTGGAAAGAATTTGGAAAGAGTGTTGTATCCGCCTCCATTGAAGTGACAAATGAGGATATGATTCTTCTCACAAATACTAATGCCTATCAACTTGCAACAGAGCTGTCTCACAAAACTTTTCTCTTGTCACCAGCTGCCAGCCTGGTTTGCTGTCAGGCTTCGTTTCTTCTCTAGTGGGTACTTAATATTCTGTAGCCCAGAAGAGTCCCATCTCTGAAGTCTGAGTTTACATTCATTCTTCAAATAAAAAAGCAAACCAAGGGGCATATTTCTAAATATTTTTCGGAGCTGACCTTGTATAAGCCACTTATGCTTCAAAAATGTATAATGCTCTCACCAATTCAATTGCTGTTGAATCAGAGATACACTTGTATTTGAATTCTCATCTCTATTAAATTTCATGTAATAATCTCTTTATTGTGGCCAGTGAATACTTTCTTTAGTGTGACACAGGGAGGGTCATGAATGCAGTACTTTGTTTGCATTCCTAACGGATGCTGGGTTTCACAGGCAGATTTTTGGCAACTGTAACATGAACACCAAAATAGAGACAGGCTTAAGCCAAGCGAGGCGCCTAATATTCAACTCTATCAGGTGTTGAAGATTGAGTCAGATTCTGAGCTGTGAGTGGTTGAACATCTTTTTATTGCTCCATAACGAACTCAGTAGACCCAGGAGGAGCCAAAGTACCATTTCCTCATGTCTGTGGTAGGCTTATAAATTAGAGATCTCTACTCAGTGTTCACTGTAGTGTCACATCCTTAGCTTCAGGGCTGGGGCAAGTATTGTGTGGGCTCATGTGCTTCCAGGACCTCTGCAAGTGGAGGGATGCCCGTTGCCTGGGTAAAAGTAAACCTTCTGCAGCAGTGTGTCATGAATACCGGGGGGAAAAAAGGATGGGAGAAACTGTCTAATTATTCAAGAGCTGCAAGCTGAAAAGGGTTTCAGGGCAGTGAGGTAGGTATGCTTTGCAGCTTCAGGGGCACTCTGCTTTCCCCTCTGCTGCTCTGGGAAGAAAGGTAGATTACACAGACATGGAAAAAAAAAACCCAGTGTTTTTCTCCTTACAGAGCTCTTAGGGTTTTATTTATTCTGGTTTTGTTTGCGGGAAGTCTTGTTGGTCAGTGACCAAACTGATGACAGTATTTTCCCTCCTGCAGAATGACAGCACTTCCAAGAGCGCAGCCCAAAAGTGCATCAGCCCAAAGCAGTCACTCTCTGTGCACAAGGATGCTTAGGTTCCCCTTCTTGGCTGCATGCTGGCGAACTGCTCATGACTGAGCCATTCTTCCTGGCACTGGGTTTGTTACGATGCAGAACTTGCTGTTGCCAGTCTTGCAGTGCTCTGCTACAGCTATGTTGGGTTTAAAAGCTGAGAAATGTCAAAAAATTATTCAAGATACTGGGCCAAATTCATCCCTGATGTAATGATGGGATTATGCTTCAGGCCTCTTGTCTTTCAACTTTTAAATGTGGTGATGGTTGTGGTTGTTTCTGATGTGATTTTTATTGTGAGATGGAGGAATGCAATGCATCTAACACATCTACTATTTGCTCGTGCTTCGGTCCCAGTTTCTAAATAACCCCCTTTAGCACCTGCCTGCCTCTCTGGCCTGGCAGCAAAAATGTGTGGGCACTTCTGACATCAGTACTGCCTTTTTACCCGCCATCTTAAGGCTAAATTGAACCTTTCTGTGTCACTTGCTCCTTGCTCTGTTCATTTGTTTTTATCTAGTCTTTAGAGAAAAATCTAGCCAGCACTGTTTCACTTCTGCTGCTTGCTGGGCCTGGGGCTCTTGTGAGAAGTGGCTCCTTCCACAGGTGAGCCTCATACCTTCGATTTCCCCCTGCTTCCCTGTGCTCCCTGCCTAGACATGTGGATGGAGCAGCCAGGAATGGAAGGGTTGACATCTTGGCATAAGGCCTCACTTCATAGTGGTGGCTGCTGAGCTACCTCATGCCATTTCCCCCTCCCACAGCCCTGTCCTGACAGCATTGCTAGTGCTGTGTTGCCTCAAACAGGCATGGTGTTACCAAACTGGAGGTGAGGCTGCATCCTGAGACTGGCAGTCGGTGCGGAGCACTGCCTGTGACAATGCTGGTGTGTGTGAATCTTCTTTTCCTGCCTTTCTTCTCTTGACACTGCTCCAAGTGGAGCCTTGTGCTGAAAGCATCACTGGCTTGTGCAGTTTATGAATGTGATTATGTGTGCTGAAAGCAGCCTTTTTTATTTTATAAAGGCCACCCAATAAATGTCATTTATTTGGTGACTGTTAGGCAGCTGAGTGCATGGCTGCCTTCTCATGGGGAGGTGGCAGCCAGACCCCATCCTGTTCTCTGGAGTCACAGCTGGCTGGTGGAAGAGTGGGTTTGCCACTTGCCAGGAAGAAAGATGTGGTGTTTTGATGGTAGCTTGCATAATAGTTAACTTTCATTCATAGTTAAATCTACTTATTGCTGTGTTTGTGCATTTCAGTTATTATTAGATCCCACAAGATAGCGTGAGGTTCTTGTATGCCAAGTTTCTTCCAGAGAAAACTAAGCAGCTGCAGAAATGAAGGGTTTAGTAAATGATACCTGTCCTTGTTATGGAGGAATAACAGAGTGATTGCAATGTGCTGAGCTGAAAAGGGACCTGCTATGGGCTGCAGGTGAGATGTTCCAGCTGGGGTCACAAGTAATGTCTATACCTGCAGTTTCTCTGCTTAACAGTGTGTGCCCCTTGTTGGGTGAAGGATTCATGCACTTTGGGGCTGGGTGGAACTGGTGCTGAAAGTGCTGTTCCATCCTTCACCAGAGCGGCCGACCAGCAGTACTGGGTGAACTGCAGCTTGTTGAAACCTCCTGAAGTTTGTGCAGTTCATTGCACTAAAGTCCAGATCCCAGGACCGAAGCCAGGATTATTCCAAGTGTATGCTATTTTTTGTCTGATTTTCCATGTGAAATGTTGTTTCTTTGCTTGGCTACAATATTTATTACAATGTTAATTCTCATTTTTTCCCCCGCTCAATGGTATCTTCTAACAGTTCCTGAGTAGTGGCTTGCTTGCATTGCTGGCAGTGATGTATAGTTAATCCTTAATACAGATAGCTGTGAGGAATCCAGACAGGTTTCAGCCCATGGTGGTATGCTTGTGAGGGGGAAAATTAGCTTGGAACTCATTGTTAAAATTGCTCCTGTATTAATCTTGCTGTGATAACAACAGCTTCTGGCAGTATGTAGGTTAGCAAGATGCTTGTGGCTGAGAATGAGGGCAGGTTCTCACTCTGGAAGAGTCTTATCAAAGACCTTGTCTTACACCTTTGCTCTGAGAAGATTTAGGCTGAGGAATCTGGCCCATTTTCCCATTGCCAGGCCTGCCTTCCAGGAGTTCTCTTATCCTCAGTTGATCTCCTGGCCTACTTTCTGTCCACTACATGTTAAAAGGTGGCCAACCTGTCAGTCTTGCCTAGCATCAGGAACAAAGCTGGTGTGCCTCAGGCTTGTTCCCTGGAGAGAAAAGTAATTCTTTCATGGTGCCCTTGGGCTTGTCCCCCTCCCCAACCCTTCCCACTGCAGGATGAGCATCTTGTCCTGTTCTCCGTCTTCCACTCTTATAATGGTTTTTCACATGCACTTTGTAATAGCGCTTGCACTTCCCTATTGCTCATTTTGCTGATGAAACTAAGGCTTTGGAGACTCCAGAGTGTCAGTGGTAGAGCAGGAAATGCAACTCAGATCATGTAATTCCTCCTTCTCTGTTCCTCCAAATGAATTCATGGTCTTCCTTTTGGGATAAATGTTTCTTTTGCTAGTTACTAACAAGACATCAGATTCAGCTGCAAGAACAGAAATATGGCCAGGAGGATTTGGACTCCAGGGACTGGACGTGGTTGATGAGAAAATGAACATTAGCCCGCAGTGTGTGCTCACAGCCCAGAAAGCCAACTGCATCCTGGGCTGCAGCAAAAGGAACATGATCAGCAGGTCAAAGGAGGTGATCCTGCCACTCTACTCTGCTCTCATGAGACCTCACTTGGAGCATTATGTGCAGTTCTGGTGTCCTCAACATAAAAAGGACATGGA